>VZSV01000034.1:3297337-3340632 GCA_013398735.1 Nothocercus julius
TCTTTTCTTTTCTTTTCTTTTCTTTTCTTTTCTTTTCTTTTCTTTTCTTTTCTTTTCTTTTCTTTTCTTTTCTTTTCTTTTCTTTTCTTTTCTTTCTCTCTCTCTCTCTCTCTCCGTCTCTCCATCTCTCCTTCCATTTCTCTCTCATTCTCCTCCCTTCCTTCCTCTCAATGCTTCCATCTTTCAACTGTTTTCTGTGCACTTTCTGCATCCTTCTTACATTCTTTTAAGAATGTTTCTACTTCATTTGCGAATTCCTTTTAGTGACCTTTGATGCTCCTTAATTAACTCTGCTTACTATTCTAATCACAACCACTTTTCTTCACTTGCATTCATACTAGAAACTCTAGTTGTACTTTCTCTCTGTAGGGAACCTTTCCTCATTTTTGGTAATACCAGGGAAAGTCCTCAAGAGTGGCTATATACATTATGTGGAGAAAAACAAAATCCCAGGGAAGGATATCAATATTACATGTTTTTATTAGCAATAAATCTGTCAAACAGATGGGGAAGCTGCAGAGCAGGGCAAGGTAGTGACTTTAGGCTAGAGGTCATGCCACAAATGAGTGGTAGAGTCAAGGATAGAAAATAGATCTGTGATTGCAGAACGACACTGTCTTCATGTAGTTCTATTCTGTCTATACGGACATTGATCAATACACATTTGTATAGCAGAACATAGGTAATATTAAATATTCAGCATACCATCACTTCCACTGCCTAGAACCAGCTGCTTCTGAGGATGGTGGTGAAATCTCTGTAGCAGAGACAGGGAACAAAACCAAAGACAGAATAACCCTTTCTGACTTTTTGATGTAGAGGGTGCAACCATTTTTGCATTATCCCTTTCAAGCAACCTTATCTCTATGTGGTTATGCTGGGTGTGGTTGTGATAGGTAGATTATGTGATCCTTAGTCAAACATTTGCTTTCAGCAGGTTGTTGTCCCACTGTCACTCCAAAGACACATGGATTCATAGTTTAGGGCCAGGAGGACCTTTCTGGTTATCAAGGCTAGTCCCTAACAGATGTAAGTCTGCTTGGTTTTGACCCTTCCTGGCACAGGTTGCATTCCCAGAGGCATACGTGGTCTGTGAATTCAGGCAGACTCTGAAAAGTGGATTTGAAACACAAGTGCATCTTTGCAAGTGGACCTGCCACAGATCAAAGTCCAGCTCTGAACACTCACTTTTTGTGGTCTTGCTAATGCATACAGTTAGAACAGCAAGTCCACATCCCTTGAAAGGTCACTCTATCACACTCTCAGAAAGGAGCAGGATAGGAAACAACAGACTAAACAAAGAAGTGGAACTTTTTTTCTAAACCTCTATTGCACATTCTCAAAGTTCTTCTCTGCTGCTATTTTTCTTCTTCTCTTCTTTCAAAATATACCTGTGTTCTTGCCCTTCAGATAGTCTTCCGAATGTTGGCATGACAAGTCTTCAATAACTCTTCCATTTCTCTGACCACTGATTTCCACTTCATTTCTGGTCTGAACTAGACAGGTGAATCCTTTTTCCTGGATCTCCAAACCTATTCATTTTTCTCTTGCCTGATCTTGTCTTGCCTCATCTGTTTTTCTCTTCTCCTGTACTCTGATTCTTTTCTGTTTCCATTTCTGTTTCTGCTTCCTTTTTCCTCCCCTTTTTCTTTCTGTTTTATATTTTATTTTTTATTATATTTGTAGTCTATTATAAATCAAATACTTGATTTCCTTCTTGAGCTGATTCACCTTAAATAACATTCTTGTACTTCATGGGAACCTTCTGTTGAAAGATCTTGAGAGAAATGAGAGAATTTCTAAGCATCATATCAAGCCTTTTTGTTACTTCTTAGATGAGAGAGCATAAAGGCTTTATTCATATTGTGTTAGCGTGTGCTAATAAATCACAATTCCTCAATGAAGAGACTGTAAAGTGAAATGGAACCTCATGGTACCACAAAGTTAAAAAGAAGTCATATGCCAAGGGAGTGACAGTCTTGCAACGGATTCTTTTTACAGAACACGTGGAGAGAAGTAAACTTGCCTCTAGCCACTGTAACTTAGATGGAACCTTGGTCAAGAAAGAAAAATTAATGGAAACTATATTTCTGCAGCCTCAAGAGACCATATGCCTGACCTCATTCTTCTTAGAAGATCAAGAGGTGAGTTTCACCATGATGAAAAAAGATCTTCAAGTTCTCAGGGCATCTTTAACCCAGTAGAGAAAAACATAATAAAATTATATATCTGGAAAATGAAGTCTCTAAATTTCACTTATGTTTCTGTTATCACATGAGATCAACCTCAGGACAAATTACTAAATTGATGAAGAAGATTTTTTTTTCTCATATCTCTTCCTAACAGGTATCCTAACAGATAACTTCCTAAAATCTATGCATAAATTAAATTAACTCTTGGGCTTGATGCTGAGGTAAAATTTTATTACATATCTATACAAAAATTCAGATGAGGGCAATGAAAATTCCATTCTGTCTTTTAAAAGAATTATTGTGTGGATTTGTTCTAAAAGAGTCCTGCTCTTTCTTGGCTGTCACTTTTTAGTGAAGGTCTGAAACACAAGCACAAATTATGGGATAAATAAGAAAGAAATTAATACAGGTGGTACTATAATGTTACAGAATTCTGCAGTGGTGTCACATTTTTAGCTGGAGCACAGGAATCAACCAATATGAAAAAAAAAAAAAAAAACATAGCATTAAGACAGGGTATGTTATCTTCCATCCAGGCAGAAGTTTTATGCCTTTGTCCAGGCAACCAAGAGGACAATAGATTCACACTGTCGTAAGGTGGGATCTAAGCATATGTAGGTGGTCCCTGATTGGCATTCATCTAGCATGGTCATAAGTCTGTGCAACAGCAGAGATTCCACAACCTCCCAAAACTTCCCCGTGCTTGTGTGCCTTGATATTCAGAATTCTGTCTGAACAGCTAATCCAAATCTGTCTTGGTGCAGACGGAACCAGTTATTTCTTGTCCTACCCTCAGTGCCACTGGAGAACAATTGTTGCTGTCATTCCTAAAAAAGCCTTTTTTTTGTATGGGAGGAAAGCCAGAGTGTCCCGCCTGAGCTTCTTCCTTTCTAGACTAAGCAAGCTTCATTCTTGAAACCTGTCCTTGTGGGTCATGTTTTATACTATCATGTCTTTCCAGTTCATCTATGTCCCTTGTGAAGTCCAAAAAGCTATGCACAATATTCCACGTCAGGCCTTAGCGGTGATGAGCAGAGAATAAAAAAAATTAATCTCTGACATGTTATGCAGGTTGCAAGGTTATAGAGGAATGTCATCTTTGTCTCTTGTTATTATGATGGATTTTTAAATTGCCTATAGCTTCCAGATTGTGATCTGTAATACCGTTGCTAGAGAACTTCTATGTATCAGGCATTTAGATAACTGGGTTCCCGTGTATGGCAGGCTTGCATGGGATAAACATCACTTTGTTGCATTTCTTACCATTTTTTCAGTTTACCAAACAAACGTGAATGTTGATCTTCATCTCTGAACTGTCTGGAAGCTCTCTGAATATGATGCCATATGATAATTTTACAAAGACACTGCCTAATCTGTCATGAATGCAAATATTGAATGGCTTTTGACTTTGGGGAGCTCTCTGCTATACTGAACAATAAATAAATAAAAAATAAATAAAAAATAAAAATAAAAAATCCCTTACTACATTTCAGACTATTGATAATGACTCTTTGAGAGTTTTTTACAAGTACTCCCATACCTGCTATTCATTGATCGTATCCAGGCCTCAGGAAGTCACTTTGCTCATGAGAATGACTTACAGGAATGTGTTGCAAACCTTAGGACAGTTTTGTTATGTCAGATTATCTAGTTGTCTCCATCCACTATACTAACTATCCTAGCATCAAAGGGAATTAGATTGATCAAACATGATTTGTTCTCGACAAACTCAAGTTTCATTTCCTTATTCTCTGGCTTGCTTACAAATGTTTTGGTGAATAATGTGTTCCAGTACGTTTTTAAGCATCAAAGTGAAACTGAGACTGGCTCATAATCATCTGGATTGTTTTTTTATTAAAATAAATCCTGTGCTTGCCCTTCTGCAGCTCCCACACATCCTCTGCAAGTCCTCAGATACAGTTTCACAAAGGATGTCCTGTGCGTGTCATAACCACGTAAATGAATTTTGCTTCAGATCTTTTCCCAGCCAAGGCCAATGATCACCATATCTTTGTGCACACTAGTAATGCTCCTTCTTCCTTGACCCAACATCTTGTTCACACTATGATCCACCAGGTAGCTGCTTCTGGCTGTGTCTGGCCATGGGCTAGGAGAGTTGTCCCTTCTCCAGGGTAGTCTGGCACTAGAAATTCTCTTCTCCTGCCTGTCCTCCTTTATGCCACGAGCTTTCTAGTTACCTAATCCTGAACATCCCCCTCACAGCAAAGATTTCAAAGGGATTAAATGGATTAGGGTTGTTAATGCAAGGAGGATGCCATGAAAGGACCCAATGCAAGCATGCCAAATGAGCACTGGGGTAACAAAATGAGCTGGACTGCCACCATCTACCATAACATGAAAACAAGAGGACTTTCAGCACAAAATATTAGGCAGCAAGTTTAATACAGATCAAAGGGAATGCATTCTCTATAGTGCATTGTCACATGATATCTGCATGATGGGATGGATGCTAGACTTCTTATTCTCTTATTCCTCAAGGAGACTAAGAGCTCTATTTATTATGAAGACTAAGAAGTGTTAAAATAAGCAAAAAAAATGCCACCAAGATATAATTATATAATAAATAGTCTTTAAATGTATGTAAATCCTCATAAAATAGTCTCAACTACTTTTTCTTTAGTGGAAAAATGGTAACTTTCAGGTAAAGAATGATAACTTCTTATAAAGCACCTCACATAATCATCTGGAATCAGGTGGACGTATTGTTAGAAGGATAAGAAATAAATTTGGAAAGATTATTAAAAAAATGGTGGCTTAAACATATTTCTATTTAGCAACAAAGATTTCTGGGCAATTCACATTTCTTTGCATTCATTGTCAAATCCTTTATACTCACTGACATCATAAGCAGAATACAGAAGAAATCTGTGTGAGCTGTGTAATCAGTATAGCACTGACTATTCCTTCATATTCTCTTGAGGCCTCTTTTTATTATCTGGCTCAGCTCTGGCCTTATAAACTGAAAAAAAATCTCTTCCTCCTCTAGAAATGGAGTTTCTCATAGATGTGCCACTTGCTCTATATGCAGACCCAAATGGGAGCAGCATTAGTGGTCTTGTAAGAAATGTAAAGAAGGAATACCAGAGAGGAGAACTGCTGGACTGTGATCTCAACTAGTAGTAATTCCTATGCAGCTTTCCTAGAAGTAGATGTACTGTTACTCAGAGCAGATGTGATGGCTTCTGAGGCCTCCAGGCATCTTCACCAGAAATGTGTGAATACATAACTTTGGTGGGTGGTTGTGAATAAGCCAAATTATTTTAAGAATAGAATTCAGCTGTCAGTGATTCTTTGTCAGTGATATAAAGGAAGTCAAAAAAAAAAAAACCCAAAAAACAAAAAAACCCAACCTGCTGGGATCTTTCACCCAAAAACATATAGTTGGAGAGGAGCAAAATTCCTGGGTATTTAACCTAAGAAACTGAATGACAAGATTAAAACTAATCACACACTCACACACACTAAATATTTAAGTCCGGTTTGAAAAGAAAACGGGAAAAAAAAAGGGCAATAAAATCATTTCAGAATACACTGAAATGATGGTTACCAAGACATGAATCTGAATTTATGAAAAGATGGATTTTTGAGGTCTGCCTGGTTTTGACAAATAGGAAGGCTTTTTGTCCAGCTGTTCCTCTTTGTTCAGACTCTTTTGCTCTCCTGCTCTTGGTTTCCTCTGTTGCTAGTTTCCTCAGCTCACTCGCTGCATTGTGGCTCTTTCACTGTCTTTCTTTTCGTCAAATCCGAGCACAGGGACACTTGCTGAAGGAGTTGCATTGTTTGCAGGCAAATCAGGTGTCTGAATTTTTTCATGAGACTCAACTTCCTCTTGAGCACAAAACTGCACTTCCAGCAATACATCATTGCCATTGTATAGATTGGTCTGCAAAGAATTCCCTGAGGTCAGCATCCTTTGATACACAAGGCCAGACTTCACTTATTAAGTAGCTTAGTGGGAGAGAAATGCACAGATGGTTGTGGAGGCTTTTGGAGAACAGTTCGTGGGCCCTCTACTGCTGGGTCTCACAACCTAAACCCTCTGTCAAGACTGAAGAATCCCATCTCCACCTTGTGCACTGCACTGGGAGAACACAGGTAATAACCTAGTGTTTGATCATCTGTATTGGCTAGGTTGGAGAGGAACATTTATCCTTCAGCTGGGACAGCAGAAGCCTTCTTGAATCTATGGTCAGCACTGGGAGTTGGGTATTGCCCTAAACCCTGCTGGTCCCCTTGTTAGCAATAGGGTTTGGGGAGGAAGAGGCTCATTTAGTATCCTACAGCTCTGTGATCACCAGTCCAGCTGTGGTCAGCGTGGTGTATTTTGCACATAGCCCTGCCCTATGGTATTCCTCTATATGGTGATTTTGTAGTAAGCTGCCATGCAGCGTTGTTGGGTGAAAAAGAGCTCGTCCTCGAATAAAGGCTCAGTGTTAATCTGACAGCTGTTGCATGAGACTTTGAACTGCTGCAAGCATCAGTACAGAGCTTTCCAATGCTGAAATATAAGGAGAGCACATCCCTGGGGAGTTTAACTTCTAGAGATGTTTTCTTCATGCCAAACTGCCACCTAGTGAAGTGACCACTGGATCAAAGTGCTGAAGGTATGTTTCTTCACAAGACAATATTTCAGTTGGGGTGCAACAGATATTTCATCTTTTCTTTTATCAAAATCCCAGCCCTTCATAAGCCTTTTCTTTGGTTCTTTGAGGGGGGATAGGCAGAGAGGGGCTTAGGCTGGAAGCAGGGAGTTGACTCAGAAAATTATATTTTTTCTCAAAGTAGAGCTTAGCCTGAATGATTATTTTGTTGCACTTGAACAGGAACCAAAACAGAACAAATTATTTCAGAAAATCAAACTGGAAGATCTACCAATTTAAATCCTTAGTTGGAAGCTTGGCAGAGACGTGCTGTGAATATGAAAATATATCAGACATAATCAGGGCTGTTTTACAGAGTCTTGTTCTTTCTGCACTGCTACTTATTGGCATATGTCTGTGCCAGACACCACTGGTCAAAATGAATAGATGCAGAGTACTTCAATCAGGCTTCCTGATGCTTTCCATGGAGGACACCAGCGAAAGGCATATGAAGAAGAGAGGATGGGTAAAGTCGGTGGAGAGCAGAAGAGAGAGGAAGAATGAGTTAGCCCTTTTCACTCACATGGGTGATGGAAGGCTGTGCTATTAAACACCCTTCAGCTTCAAAGTAATGGCAAAATGGGTGTGACGGACTGTGAATCTGACTCTTCCTTTGAGCTATCATTGCCTTTCGGAGGCTAGAGTGGCAGTATGCAGTCAGCTGGCAATGTGCTACCAAAAAGGGCAGTAAGGGAGCTAGATCACAAATGCTAATCTTACTCTTAGGATGTCCTATCTATCTGTGGTTGAGAGCATGTGACAATGAGAACACCAAACAATGAGTGCTCTATATGTCCTATCTACATGCATATAGGAAGCCAGGGCCAGATCTAGACATAGGCAAAGTCAGTGGTTGCTGAGGACAGAAGATTTCCAAGTATGACAAAATGTCCATGAGCTTGCAAATTCCTTTGCCTATACAAATATAAGTTGGCAGAGGAAGGTCAAGAACACAAGGCAACATGACAACCTGGTATCGACAACAGGAACAGGAAGATTAGCCCCAGAGCTTGCCTTCAAGCAATTTGCCCCAGCCATGTTCCTCTCCTCCTATAAGGAGCTCTTTCTCTCCAAGGATCTTGGAGAGAAATTTCATGTTGCTGCTGGAGATAATAACCAAGAAAAGGAACAATGGAGGGTTCCACTTCTTGCTCAGTCAAGTTAACTGTAGGTCTGCTCCCTAGACTGCTTTGATGAATGGAAAGCCTTGTCCCCTTCAGGAAAGACTCTCTAGGGACATCTTCATAGGAGTAGTGTTATGGCAGCTGAGCACCTGCCTCTTAGTTTCAACAGATTTTGCAGATTTGATGCCTAGGGTCGAACCACAAGATTAGAAATGGATGTGGCCTTGTGGTTGGATCTTGCCAAAGAGCCTCTGACATGGTTTGATTTTGTTTTTGGTAAGCAGTGCTAGATTAAACTCGAGCAGCCCATGGACTAAACACGGAAGGTCCCTACAACCATCTGCAGTGTTCATAACTCATCAGTTCCTAAGAAACTGGGTTTAAGGTGCAAGTTTTGCAGCTCTTATGAGTTTCTATGCAGCATGTCTGCAGGCCATCTCTGCTGCTAATCCTTTCCAGATCAAGGAGCATCACGAAAGGGTCAAATTGACAAACTGATGGGTTGTTTTCCTATTTGGACCAGTGGCAATGTTCTTTATATGCAAATCCATATACTTTTAATGTCAGTGACAAAAAAATGGGTTCTCTATGGCTAGGCTTTGGCTCTTCGTGTTCAAACAAGAACAGTGGTGAAACGCAGCTTTCTCCTTTCCCAATCTGGATGACATCTTCTTGCAGAAATCAGACCTTCAGGACTCTTCCATACTGGGATAATGCATTTGAGTCTTGGTCGGTTTGGGATGGACTGTGCAGGATACTGCCTTCATTATTTACGATACAGGCACATGGCCACTAGGAAGTGTGCTGAGACCACCGTATGAATTTCTTCTCCTCTACCAATCAGCTGGGATGATTCCAGCTTCATTGCTTTGCTTTAGGCTGAGTGCTCTGCTTTGGGTTACTTTTGAAGTTGTACACCCCTTTCCTCCTCCCCTCCCTGTCCGAAATGCACATCCTGTCCTTTCCTCCAAGGGAAGAGGGGCTGCATAACGCTGCAGGGAAGAAAACAGGCATGACTGACACTAGGTTCATTTGAAAGGAGCTTTTAAGGCATCAGGCTGGGGACGCGGTGGGAAGTCTGGCCCCAGGAGGCGAGAGGTAGCTCAGGAGTCAGAAGAGGAAGGTGGAGCAGGGCCAGCTAAAGCCAGGTTAAGCCAGCTCTCCTGTACTTAGCTTTCAAAGATAATCCTGCTGCTCTCAGCTAATCTATCATCTGCTTGTCACATAACTATTGATTTTACATGCAGGTAATATTGTGTCTTAGTGGAACACATTTATAGGCATGCACACACAGTATTATAAGTAGATAAAAGAATAGATAGATGGATGAATTGATATTTTGCACTTCCACACTATACTATACTTTGGTGTAATATTACTTGAATGAAAATCAATAAATAACAAATAAGATGATAGAATAGCTGGAGGAAGCATATGTCTGTGTACCTACCATCCTGTATAACTTCAGGGAGCCTACCTTGTCATGAAGAACTCTTTAAGCCCCTAGGTAATTTTGCTGATTTTTGAACAATTACTTTAATATTAAATACTTACAACAGTCTTCTTTTTCCTGGCATTGGAAATTTTGGGTTTGACTCAGTGTCCACTAAAATAATTGGAATTTGGATGCACTTTGTTTCTGGCTTTATTTTTTTTTTTTTTCTCTATAGCACCCTGGAGGTAATAACCATAAAAGAATAGATGTATCTATAGCACATTTTTATTACTCTGTGTGATGATTTGCAGACCCAGCTAGTACTCATGGATGACAATCACAGGTCTCATAGGCAAAGACTCCCTGCTATATTTCTACTGCACATAGATTTGTGTGGTTATAATATATGTATATATATGTACAGACACACATGTATGTGTGTGTGTGTGTGTATACATTTGTATATTTTATATATATAATATATGCATGTATATATATTTCTCTGTGTGTATGGTGTGGTATTAGAAAGTTATATTCATGTTTGGTATTAGAAAGTTATATTCATGTTTGGAAAAATCCTTTTTTTTTTTTTTTTTTTTTGTTAATGCATACAGGCAGCAAGGATTCCAAGCAGTGTGAAGGTAAGTTGAGTGAAAATGTTTATGTGAATGTTCAAAGCTGAGGAAGTTTGAATCTTGTACAATACAATTAAAATGTGTATTTTAGTGATAACTGAATCAGAAATAAACACAAAGAAAATATGAGAGAAGAAAAGAGCTAAAAATTACGCACTGCCGACATGCTCTGAATTAATTTGCTAGGTAGAAACCATGATGTCGATGTAGATACTGTATCTGCAGCTAGCTCCACAGTGAGAGGAATAACCTCTATCTAATACTATGTTGATATGAAGGACTTTGACACAGTTTGAAAACATGAGAGATACATTAGAGTTAAAAAAATAGCATTTCTGTGTTATAGGGTCCAAAGGAAATAATTTATGCTGCAGGCTTTTTGTTCTAGTGACGATTATTTTCTGAGAAATAGGTTTTGATTTCTAAACTTAGCCATGCTGCCCACAAACAGTACTTTCTGGGGATTAACGATTGATCTCTCCATTTCTCCGTTTTTCTTGGTTTTCTTCACATCTTCTGCTTCCCAATGTTTGTGTGTGTGTGTGTATGTAGAAGCTCAGTAGCTAAATGCAGAATAGTCAGTAAGCCACTGGAATACAGACACATTTCTACCTCCAAATTTTACCACATCTTCATGAAGGGCAAAAAGATCAAAGTTTGACAATAATTTCTGATGCCCATTCAAAGGATAAGGAAATTCCTTTTCTTTGGTGTGGAATAGTTGATTGGAGACTAAAGACACTAGGCAGGCAAAATGGATTTAAAAGGGGGGTTGTGTGAGCAAAGACTTCAGAATTAGAAAAGCGTCTCTATAGAGTGTTTGCTGAAGTCTGTCCTTGGTGAGGCTGTCTCAAATGTCAAGGAAGGCTATTCTTCTCAACCTGGCAGAAGATACAATCTTTGTATGTCTCTAGAAACACGTGATCTTGTGCACTGCTGTACCTCAGCCTAATATCTGGAGTACTGTGGAGACTGGAGATCTTAGTATCAGCTGAACTGTGACCTAAGCATCTCTGTGAGAATAAGCATTTCATAATGGGAATATTAATTTTGTAATTTAGGATGAGAGGTTGCATGCATTCTATTTTTGTGCAACCAAAGCACTAGGCCTCCAGAAAGTCATCAGTTAGTTTTTCAGGTGAGTTAAATTGGTCATGCAAAGGCAGGTGAACTGCTAAAGAGTTTCTATACCCAATTAACTAAGAACTGACCATATGCTAATATATTTGCTAACTCATTTTCTCTACTTCAACCCACTTGTGCATGTCATGCAAAGTTAATGTTCATCCTAGGAGATGACTGTCTTTAAAGGACAACTATGACATAAATACTGCAGAAATTAATACTTTGGAGGCATCCTTTACTGAAGCTTGTTTAAAAAAGGCAGGATAGCCTTAGTAAAAGTTAGCCTTCTAAATTACCCTTCTAGGGGCAAATTCAATTGATCAAACTTGAGTTCTTGTTAGAGGTACCTACATTGGCAGTGTGGCCCATGGTGCAAGAGAGCCAATATTCACCTTGTAAGGGTGATTCATCCTATGTCATATCTGAGTTGCACTGTGGTTATTGCTATCATGCAAGAGCTACCTGCTTAAATTAGGTGAGTCTGTTAGAGCCTTAGGTGGGATAAATTGTTCCTAGGTTTGATTATCCAGGATGCCTGAATGGACTTTGTCAGAGAAAAAAAAAAAGGAAAAAAAGAATAATAAAAATAAAAATAAGAAGAAAAGAAAAGAAAAGAAAAGAAAAGAAAAGAAAAGAAAAGAAAAGAAAAGAAAAGAAAAGAAAAGAAAAGAAAAGAAAAGAAAAGAAAAGAAAAGAAAAGAAAAGAAAAGAAAAGAAAAGAAAAGAAAAGAAAAGAAAAGAAAAGAAAAGAAAAGAAAAGAAAAGAAAAGAAGGAAAAAAAAAGATTGGAGGCTATACCTCTGTATAATCATGCATTGACCCAGGCAAAGGCATTTAAAACAAGTGAAAGCATTTACCATTCATGATTTTATCATTATTACCTCATCATGCACACAGATGACACAGAAAATACCACTTGACCCAGCTGACCAATAAAACACAATTGACAGATAATGCAGTTGAGCAGATCAAGGTTATGAATAAGTTAAAATCTGTTAACATAAACTGCTGGGCCAAAAGTTTTTGAATAATAAGGGCATTCTCAGAAATCAAGCTTGGTTATATAAAAATGAAGATCAGGGATGGAATAATTGTGTTTTGATGCACCAGTCAATTCAGATAATTCAAATTATTGTGAAGACTTAATGTGGCCTACACAGATAATGTGATCTCTGCAGACCAGGTTTTGTAACCAGTGACCATGCAGCAGATTGAGGCACCTAGAGTAGAGTGATACTGTAGTGAGATTTTTGACTGCCCCAGTGGCATCACCAAGGATCTACCTAGAACTGAAAAGGGTGTGTGCAGCCTTTGCTGCAAATCTAGAGTGAGACATAATCACTTATCGCATGCCTTCAGGCAGGCACTTCTCTTGTCCAGCAAATGATCTCTTATACTGCGGTATCAATAACATAAGCATGATCAATAGCACTCCCCTATGAGATTTTATTTCCTGTGCTAGAACTGGAGAAATACAAAAAATTCTGTGAGTTTTTAAGACTTAGACTTATTTTTACTTCTATTTCATAACCTGATTTCATAAACCTGATGATTGTTGTGAGAAAGTTATTGTTAAGCACTGATGACCTCTGCACCTTAAACTCTGTGCTAATCCTGGCATACTTCTTTGTGTTTCAGTTTGCTGCATGCCTTCACGTGAGACTGGCATGTTTTGCATTGCGGAGAGGAATTTTGGGCTCAGAACCTGTATTTCATGGAAACATGTTCTGCTAGTGGAAGCACCAGTGGTTTGAGCATATCTTACTTTTTGACATCGCAGAAAAGAAATGCTTGGAATGAGACAGTTTGAATCATTTCTCTGATTTGTAGATACTTTGAGAAAGAAAGAGAAACAGAGGGAAGCTAGTGGTAAGGAAAAAATCATCATGCATTTCACAGAACCACAGAATCATAGAACCACAGAATCACAGAATGGCTGAGGTTGGAAAGGACCTCTAGAGATCATCTAGTCCAGCCCTCCTGCTCAAGCAGGGACACCTGGAACATGTGGCACAGCGTAACACCCAGGCAGGCTTTGAAGATCTCCAGAGTGATTAAGTAGCATTCAAGGGTCACTGTGGAATTTTTAGACAGTTTCCTGGCCTTTGTGGCTGATCTTTTGGGCTATGTCTATCTTGTATCTCAGGAAATCAGTCAGAGATCAAGCTGAAGTTGTCAGTTCTCAATTACCTCGTTTTGTGGAGTCAGGATGATCTTATGCAGTCCAGCATGCCAAACTGTTCAGGGTGTCTACAGATCTTACAGCATGTGCTGGTTAGTCCCTCCCCTAAAAGACCTTGGACCATTCAGTTTACATGCTCTCAGTCCTGTGACTTTGCTATAGAAGAAATGGCACAATTTGGGCCCATCATGCCTGCACAACAAGCATGTTAGGACCACCCCAAAGGGTAACACAGGCTCAAAGCATGTCTTCTGCTGAGCTCCCTATCAAATCTGTATTTTAGCATGATCTTGTGACCAGATTTTGGCCACGAGGCAAGTCTGGGTTTGATGTAGGCTCAGACTCTGAATTGACTTAATAGAAGGGGGTTGACTTCAGATTCATACATTTACATTTGGATGGAGGTGACTTGGAGGAGTGCCCAAGCTAATCAAACACGTGCTACTGAATGGTGCCCTCTTGACTGCAGTGGTTGCACTCACCACATCTCTATTGCCTCTTTCTTTTTCTGTGACTATGGGGATGTAAAGTCCATGTGTGAGCCCCACAAAGTCTTGAATCAACCAGGATTCCTAGGTATCTTTGTTCTACCCCATAAGGAAGAATAGCAATAGAAAGTTGCAATAAGTAATGGGCATCTGGGCATCTTTAATTTGAACACTAATTATCCAAAGATTTACAGCATCATTAGGAAGATGGAAGGAAGGAAGGAAGGAAGGAAGGAAGGAAGGAAGGAAGGAAGGAAGGGAATGGAATGGAAAAACAAAGAAAACAAAACAGCAAGAAATTCCCTTTGGAGATGTAGTTGTAGTTCATTGAACCTTGCCTTCCTTTTGCCTCCCTGATCTTAGGTAAACATTTGAGTGAAGTCCAAACCAAATACACACACCAAAATAGCACAGGGTGTAACTGATGCAATCTCTAGTAGTAATAGAAAGGGCTACTTTGAAGGGGGGAGAGAGATTTTCCTAGAGCAGCAAAGCTTGGGTAAAGATGGTACAATGGGAATTAAGTATTTTCTATAGCAAACATAACAAAATGTGCCATTGTAGAAATGTGGCAATTGTGAGATAGTATAGGAAAGCTATAATTTCAGCGAGCTTTTTTTGTTTTTTAATGAAATTGCCATAAGATTGGCCTACAGTCCATATGCATGTTTCGACTCCACAGATTGGAAAAAGTAATCATGCCATTTTTCTTAAACGGCAATAAATTTCCACTTTTCTATGTTTCTAGGAAGGTCAGAGAATGGTTTTGTGCAGTGCTGGGGAGAAGGCAAGGATGAGAGGAAACATAACCACGGAGAAGACAAATCCAGGCTATGGCAGAGGAATAACTTTGGCCCATCTGCAGAGCAAAGACTCAGTGCATAATCTGATGCACACAGTTAAGTTCAAGGTTTAGGCCTTCACCTTCTTAGTTAGACAACAGAGGATAGACAGGGCCAAGGGCCAGAGGAACATTTTGATGCTAGGTAGGCCAGGTCTAGCTCATTTAAATGCCTGAAGTCAGCTGGGAGGAGGCAGAACTATTCATCACTTCATGTCAAAGTTAGCTGTTTCAAGAGAGGCATCACACTTAGTAGACACTGAAGACGTCCTCACATGCCTAATGTGTCTAGACTTACCGGACTTTAATATCCTGGAGCCTGCGGGTATATAGAGGTGATGGAGACATTATCATGCTCAAAGACTGTTGCATTTCACTGGTATAAATCAGCACACCGCCACCCATGGTTAGCGTTGCAGAAATTTCCACCAGGTGAGCCGCTGGTATGTTGCCAATCTTGGCTGTTAAGGAAGATATAAAAGGCCTTTATATGAGGAGGAGGTTATGGAAGGGAGTGGTGGGTTATTAGGGAGATGGGGCTGAGCTTGCCTTTGAGACAGGTCGGTTTAAAGACAGCAAAGTCCAAGCCCACTGCGTCTGGCACACCTGGTCATGCTTGCTGGGGATTAAGAGGATTTTCCATTTCTTTTGCAGTTCTGAGCATAGGTTGCCCCTTGAGCGGTTGCATCGTGCCATGCACAGCTCTTGCTGCCACTCTGTGCAAGGTACAAAATGTTCTTCAGTGGAGGACCTGCCATGCTCTGGGAGTGTTGCTGCTGGCTGCTAAAAGGCAGCCGCATTTGCCCCCAAGGAGAGGAGGGATACAGAGGCACACTAGATTTCCACATTGTGTGAAAGGAGCCTTGTAATTACCTTATACATTACACTTGGGAGCCTTAGGCAAAGGGTAGGCTCCTGAGCTTTCTCCTGACCCATTGAATGGAGTTTCATGTGACACAGGGTGGGGAGGTGGCTGCCTCTAGAAGTCTTTGTCGTCTAATGATAGTCATTAGGTGACAAATGGGGCTGGGCCAGCCTGTCCGGTGTGGGTCTGTGGTGGGACACCATCGCTGCTGCAAGATTGCATTGAGTCTTGTTGTGGGGAAGGGGCTGAAACACAATCGGGTACCGGGACTCATGATTTCTCCCAGATCAGTGTTTGCATTTGGAAATGCAGTGATGGTTTAAAAAAAAAAAAAAGGAAACATCACCCCTGTGCCAACAGATTGCACTTTAGCTATTGTCGCTTCTGCATAACTGGAGAGGATTTACTCTGTTGGGAAAGGATGGATGCACTGTAATCCTCCTTTGCCCCATCAGAGCACCATGTGTGGTCTGGAGGCTGAGATGCTGCAGTAGCAGAACTGACCTGTTCAGGCTGTAGCTGTGCCCAGCTAAAATTAATGCCAGGATTAATTGTAGAGCTGGCTGTGGAAAGGCTGCTCATCCCATAGCAATCCTTCAATTCTTGAGCTAACAGTACGGTCACCTCTCGGAAAGGATGAAAGCGAATTCATACACAATTTCCATGGAACAGGCCCCTCCCCCTCCCCCCCTTTTTTTGTGGTTGATATAATTCAAAATATTTCCTTTGTGTCCAGCTTTCTTGTTTGAACAAATGCATTTATTTTTCTAAGTCTGTATTTCAGAACAAAGAGTCAGTTCTAACGGCAGTCATAAACTTGGCTTTTGAATATACTGAAGTAAAACACTTTGACCACCTTAAAAGGTTTTCCCAGTGGTTCTTGAAGTTCACCAACTCACTGAAATGGACCTTGGGCTGCAGGTAGGGTCAGTTTCTAGGAACTGACAAAATCAAAGTTTTTCAAAAGAATTTGCAGTCAGTGGCACACCCCTCCACCCCACCCAGGGGAGAGGAAAAGAACATGAGAGATGTTATGGGAACTCATATCACTGGAAGATCAAGCTTTATTTTAATCATCTCTCGTTAATTCCTTTCTTATATTGGATTTTAATACATTTTTAATCTATTTTTCATTCTTTGTGCTTTATCACCTGGGTGATCTGAGTGAACAGGAACCAACCTGATGTGGGGACTGGAAGGCAACAGGGGAGGTGTCGAAGCAGAAACAAAATTTCCCAGGAGCTTATGAAGGAGGGATGCAAGTTGAGGGCTGGTCTAGCAGGCAGGGCTCTAAACTGGGAAGGAGGATGAGGATGCTGATGTAACATTGTCCCTTTGCACGACCTTGAGCCATACCAACCTCCATTCCTCCTGCCTTCCAGTTGCCTTTGCAATAATATTTTCCTTGACTACAGATCTGCTTTGCGAGTATCTGCTGCACCAAGTGAAACCTTCTTACCAGTTATATCCTCCAAGTAATGTCAGAAAAGAAAGAAGAAAGTAACAAAAAAAAAAAAAAAACAAAAAAGAGAGAAAAAAATGAAAAATTGAACTAATGACACAGGGAACCTGTCAAAAAGACATTCTGAGGGACTTTCTCCCATCCCCCTTCACATTGAACCTATTTTTTCTTCAGTTCAAAAAGACCCTTATCAGCGTTTCAATCTTTCCATGTAAATACACTGACAAGTGTCAGGCCCCAGCAAACCTATAATTAAGGCTGAACACAATTTGCTAATAAAAGCTAAGAAACTCTGGTCTGAGTTTACTTACATTATCCCCACTGGGCACTTTCCATCAGAATCTTTTATCTGCCTTTGCAAATGCCACTTTGACATTATTTTTACCGAATCAATCAAATGTGGACACTACATTTATTCCTTTCCTTACCGAGAAGATGTTCCAGCTTCAGAAATAAAGATTTTCGTTGTCATTGTTGTCATTGCAGCTCCTCTGACTCACAAAGCACAGCAAGCTTTTGGAAGGAGAGGAAGAATGAGAAAAATAGGAGGGGGGGAGAGAAAAAGAGAGAACTGGAGAGAGAGAAAACGTGAGCCAGAGATTGTGGCAGGCTTTACAAATTGGCACAGTCTTATCAACAGCATTTCATGGTTTTCTGGAACTCTTTCAAAGGGAACTTGCCTTTGTGTGCACTGGCTTAAGCTTTACTAATATTTAAAGCTATATTTAAAAGTTTATGAAAATTACTTCAGAGTTCCTCTGTCTCTTAAAATCGCTGAGGCCAATGCTTGCTTCTTACTGTTATCCCTCTCCTCCCCTCCCCCAAAGTTTCTGTTTTTCCCGTCCTCTTCGTCCTTCCCTGGCAGACTCCTTGCCTTCCCCTCCCCCGTTGCTATCTATACCCTCCTCTCCCCATTTGTGGAGTGGCTGGAAGAAGCGTTTTGTTTGGTGGTTTTGTTTGTAATGGGTGAGGTCCACCTTTCAGTTTGCAGCAGCGCCCCTCCCCATCTCCTTTATTTTCCATTTTATAAATCTGTAAGCAAATGTCACTGTCTTGTGTTATTTCTCTTCGCTTCCTCCTTGGTTAGCTGGCCTTTCCCCTTGCTTCTTCCTCTCAAGAGCTAGCCCTGGGTCAGCATAACGAAACCCCTGGTGACCTGGGATGGATCTTCATGCCAGCATAGATGTTGAAGAAGCTCAGGTGTTCCTTGCAGCAGGCAGGCATGCCTCATTTTTAATAAGACTGAAACTTGGAGAATTGGTGCAAGCTGCATGCTGTGTCCAGATTTGCCTTTTCCTAGTGTTATTTATATGCAGGTGGGTGCTCAAGTGTGTACCCCATCAGAGCTTCAGTGCTGTCTGAAGGAGGAAAACCTGATCGGGTTTGGTGTCTTGGGATGGAGTTGTGCCCTGGTTCATGAGGTCTGGAGGGAAAGGAGGGTGGCCCAGCCCAGGCCAGTGGTGGACACGGCTCTCCAAAACCATGGTATTGACTTGTGGGGCAGGATCTCCCTGACCACCTTTTATGACCAAAAAATCTGAGCTAATCACCCTTTCCAGGGTTTCATGCGGACATAGATGTCATGTTTTCAGGCAGACTGCTCCTTAGAAATGCCTGTTTCTCTCCTGTGTTATTGATGGAGTTGGCAGTGGCTGTGTCAGAGATGTAGACACCTGAATTAGAAAGGTCTAGGTAAAGGTAAGATGGATCCTTTCTGGGAAACTGGCTTAAACAGAATCTAAGGTTGATATTTCTCTGCTGACACATTTTAAAAGAACTTAAGAGTATTCCCACATTAGAATTTCACTTGTGTCGTAACAAAGCCATATTAATTAATGCATTTTTAAACACAAAGTAAATCACAGTGACCATAATAGGTCAAGTCAGAAGTCCCAGCTGGTCCAATGTTCTGTTTCTAATAGCTGTCAAAAGTACAGTTAAAGAGAAGAATAAGAAAACAGACATAGAAAAAGAAATATATCATTGTCTCCATCAATCACCAATTTAGATGTTTCCAGAGGCTCGATTTACACTAGCTTAATAGTCCCCAACATATCTATCCTTTGATTTTTTTTTTTTATTTTTATTTTTTTAATGCCTGGTGATACTTTGGGCATATCCAGTGACAATGTCCTGCCCTCCTAGTTCAGACCAGACTGATGAAGCTATGGGTGATTCTTTCCTTTCACTATGTCCTAGAAAGTGTCTGCTCCGCACTTGGGTTATTTGATGGAGCTGTGCTGGCTTCAAACAGGAATATCTTCCACAAATTTGCTAGGACTTCAAAGAGCTAGGCAAATTCACCCTAAGCGAGGAAGTGACCCCTTACTTTACCTTATTCTGTGGCATTAAAAGGAACAGCTTTGGTGTAGGAGAGTATCAGGCAACTTTCTCATCCCTCAAAGCTTTAAGAGGAAAAGTACATAAGGATGAAACACAAGTAAAAGCATTAAATGACTTCTGTATCCCATGCTGTATCAGTTATAAGCAAATCATTTATATGAGTGAACTCTAGATTCTTTAGATTTCCTTTGAAGAAATCCTGTCCTCTGGCAGCTGGAGTCACAGCAGTGGGAGTGACAGAGGTAGTGGCTGGGAGACATGGCTGTCTACCAGAGATAGCATCAACGTTCCTGCAAGGGACAACTGCAAATTTGGTGTTAGAGGGAGATTATAAATCCCCTTAGATTTAAGCATTGCTTTTTTGGAGAAAGAAGAAGACTAGATTAAAAAAATGTGATATACATACATGCATATATTTATCTATGTAGTCCATGTACATATGTTAGTACCATGTTATAGGGTAGAAGGTATATTATGCTTTAATTCATTAGTCAGTGTAGGATCCTCAGACTGCATCTGACCATCTCCTCTTACAAGGTAGGAAATTTAAGTGATTTGCCGAGGGCCAGAGAATAAATCAGTGTCACAGATGGGATGAGAACAGGAGAGGCTCCAGTTCAGGTGTGATTCCCGACAGAACAGGCAATACTAAGATGAAGCACAGGCTAAGCAAAGGGCAGTGGTGTCTTATCAGCTCAGTGTCCTTCACTTTTCTGAAAAATATCTCGTGTGGGGAAGCTCTTCTGCCTTTTCTTCTCTCTCCTCATCAGAAGAAGTAGCAGCCAAAGCTCTTCTTTTCCTGCCTTTTTTTTTTTTTTTTTCTTCCCAGGGGTCAGATATCTCAAAGAGTATCAGGAAATTTAAACTCTCAAGGGGGCTCAACCCCCCTTTTACACACTCTGCAATGGTGAGAAACACTAGGCTGATGCTGTTGCAGTAGTTCCAAATTTATGGAATAGAAAACAACCATACCTATTAGAAAGCAATGATCATACACACCAAATAATTAGTGTCATTAATTATTAGCACTGTGGCATAACCTGTAGGGCCCAATTAAGATCAGAACCATATCATACTAGGCCAGGAAACATATATTAACATGCAGCTTTGGCTTTGAAGGTTTTGCATTCTTAATGGACAAAATTAAGAATGGAGGGGGGGGGTGAGGAAAAGGGAACTTATTCTTCCTCTTTCACAGGTGGAGTGCTGGGACCTGTACGTGCTAAGTGAGTTGCCCGAGGTTACACAGGCTGTGTCAAAGACGAGAACTGAACCCGTGCTCTTTAGTGCTGATTAAGGAGAGCTCTGTGGTGGAGGGTATAACTACGAAGAGGCTTTAATATAGCAGGGAAACTAATAAAGAGAAGAAAGAGCTTGGAAGGGTGGCGGGGGGAGAGGGATGTGTGTGATGATTGCCTCTCTTACAGTCAGGCTCTTGGGTGACTAATAACAACTGGTCTTAACTGCAGTGCTCCAGGCGATGTCATATTTCATCCCAAGCCACTTAAGAGTCAGTTAGTCTTAGAAAACTCTGAGCCTATAATCTAATGCCCAAATAGCAACATTTGCCATTAAGTCACTGAGAGGGGAACATGTATGTATATATGTGTATATTTATAAATATATACATATATAGTGTTTTACTTGTTTAACCTACATATATATGTATATATAATGACACATGCTCACACACACACCCTTCCCTGACTTAAAATCTGACTAAGTTAGGAGTGGGTCTACCACTGTATGCTGGAAATAAAGCTGATTTAGAAATTGTCATTGATTTTTTTACCCCCTCCCTCCCCCAAAAAATTTTCGTTTAAATTCATGTTTTGAGAAGCCGTGCTCACCAAGGAAGACTTAAAGAAAAGCACTCTAGTAATGGCAGAATGCCCCATTTTATCACTTGTGGAATAAAGTGATGTTTTTTTAAAAGAAAATCCCCCCCTTTTTTTTTTTTTAAGGAAATACATTTCTACATAACCCTTTAAAAAAAGATATGAGGTCAATGTCAAATTTGAAACATTCCAAAGCCATCAAATGTTAAAATTTAATGTGAAAAAAAAAAAAAAAGAAAGATTTTGCCCTGGGAAAAAAAAGTTATTTCTGCAATTTTAGTTCAGTTATTTGAGTAAAGGCATTCTGTTAGAGTCTGTAGAGATATAATGAACTTTGCCCTGCCCAAACTCTGTGCATTTAAAGCCTGAGAAGGATCTAGGGGATGTGGATAAGGTCAGGAAAACCTGGTCAGAGCCTCTAGGAGGATACCTTCATTTTCCTGTACTGCAAGCTACATTGATTGAGGTGGGATGCAGAAAGAAGTGGTCAGTTATTGCAAGTTCTTTGTTTTGGAGGGAGCCTGAAGATCCTGAGCATCCATCTTTCCCTCTAATCACTCTGTCCTTAAAAAATTTTTTGGAAAATGGTTCCTCCTTGTCACAGACTCTGTGCCCCAAATCAGTGGCTAGTTTTTACATTATCTCATCTATACTGCAGTCTCTCTATGGATGAAAATGAGGCTACCAAAAAAATCTCAACATAGAGATGTTACAGAGAGAAAGAAATAAATGTTGGCTGGGCCTCCAGGTATTAAAGCAATGGGCACTGAGGAAAATCATTCTGTCTTGGGGTAAAATTGTGATAATATGCAAAAGAAAAAAAAAAAATGTCTTGAGGGACATGCATTACACAGAGAAGAAAAAATAAAATCCAGAAGAGCTTTTCACTATGGAAGCTCTGTCCAGCCTGTGCACTGATTAAGGCAAGGGCTTTATGAAAAAAGAAATAAGTGAGCCTGCATTTGCATTTCTTTTGCAGAGTGGATGTGTGCAGAATAGCAGCTTTAATCCTGGAACTTCCAAAGTTTTGAATGCTTGACTTGGAGATCTGAGTTAGAGTCGTTTGATGTACTTTTTGCATCTCTTTACACAGACGCATAAGATAGGCAACACAAATTTACATACTGGATTTATGAAGTGGTAGTTGGATGTTTTTCTAAATTACTGTGAAACTAACACTTTTCATATCCCATTCAGGCTCTCTGGGACTACGAATCAAGCATCCTGATTTGCGCTTTAACTAAAGTGTTCACAGGTTTAACTTTATTTCTCTCTCTCCCTTTTTATATTTTTTCCTTTTTTTTCTGCATTGCTTCTTTCCCATTTTCATATATATATATTTTTTTCCTCCGAGCTGCCATTTAAATGACCTTTCTCATTCACCCTTAAAATTCCACCCGACCGAAAACTCGTCCTGCCTCCAGGCCTGTAACTGTGGCCTCTGTATCTCCAGACAATGGGACAAGGAAGGAAAAAAAAAAAAAAGAAAGAAAGAAAAAAGAAGGGGCATTCCTGCAGGTCCTCAGTGTGTGGATAACAAACAAGGGCCCGAGAGGCGGGCAACGTAAATCAGAACTCACTCCATTAGCTTGTTAAGCACCTTGGAGTGACACTAAGGTGCATTAGGAGCCAGCAGCCACAATGGAGGTGTCCTGGCCATTTGATATTCATGAGATGAGGAAGGTTTAAGGAGAGAAAAGCAAGGGGGAGGACCAATGTTGGCTTTCTAATGTAAACACCATTATCATTTGAAAATCAATTAGCTCCTTGCACTGAGGGAATGACGGAGACTTAAGGCCCTTTCTGAACTGCTATTGTGAGCCTGGGTTATTTACTTTAATTAAGAGGAGACAGAGTGGATTATTGTCTCAAAGTAAGGAGTTGGGAAGAGTCAGAAAATTACACTCTACCTCACTGCACAACAAAGCCAGAGTAAGAGACAGGCTCCAAGCAAGCAAAGTCGGAAAGAAATTAGCCTTTAATCTGGATTCATCCTACATAAGGAGCAATCAAAAGGAAGCAAGGTTCAGAGCATTCTTGCTAAGCACTGGGCATGATATTGCAAGAGCTGTCACTGCCAGCTATTGAAGTTTTCAGCGTTGGGACACTAAGGGATTTTTGCCCCTGGAAGGGCTAAAGTTCGAGCGGCAAGATTTATTTTGGCCTTAAACGTGGCATACTGATGTGTCCTTTTGCCCCCTCCAACACAATGATGGAGCAAAACATTCCTTTAGAGAGAAATATATATATAATTGCCAAAGCAAAAGTGACTCCTGGATGAAGATGCTTATATATTTTTTTGGCTCTTATTTAAATCAAGCAGCTTAGATTAAAAAAAGAAAAAAAAAAAGTAGAAGGAGGAGGAAAAAAAAGAAAAGGAATTTGGCAAGTGACTAATCCACAATATTGTCTAATTTGGCATATGGAGAAACACCCCTCCAAGGTATCTAATACTGAGATGTTTCAGCTCTGCTTTGCATTGCCCACTCTTACTCTGCATACTCTAAATATGTATTAAGTCAGTCGAGCATGGCAGCTGCTGAAGGAGCTGCCACAGCTTACTGGGTAAATAATGATCATTTTATAAATCACCTAAATGCGTATCTACCCCAAAGACCATGGTGGTGGCTTATGGGAATACTGATTTGCATTTTTAAAATTTGCTTGGATGTGTTTGCAGTTGCTCTGCCTCACATTGATTGCTGCATGCTCTAATTTTAATTCCAGGGCCCAATTCTTCTTCCAGTTAAGAACGGATGGATTGGGAGTGCCATCAGTGAGGTAAGGTTAAACTGAGCCTTCTCTGTGAGTTTCCTCAGGGAATATCCCTTGACGCTGAGATCCTGTGGTGATCTTGCAGTGGGAATAGCTTTAAGTCTTCAGGGATGGCAAAGCACAATCGTTTTGGGCTCTACCTAGGTGAGACAGGCCAAAGATAAGCTGCTGTCAAAGGGACAGCAGATCCAGGAGATACCACTGCTTTGAAAAACATCTTCTTTACACCCAGATGTTGGCTTTGGGGTCTATATAAATCTTCTTTTGGCCTGTGGAGGAAATAACAGCTTTTTTTTTTCTGGCCTCTTGACACACATTCATGCCCATCTTCTCTTATCCATTCCGAGGGCAGGGATTGTCCTTCCCTGTGTTTTGTCACCGGGGATACCTTGGCTTACACCTAACCCAGAAATACATGACACTGGAACTAGATGGATGAAAAGAGGAACTTTTCAGAAGGTTCTGTGGAACAAAACACTTTTTCCTTTACGCAGCGCAAAGAAAATATTTATATTTGTATAGCTGGGGTCAGAGATCTCTTGGGCATTCAGAGCTCCTTCACTCCAGACCAGGCACTGTCTCTCTTTTGCAGCTGGATTTCTTCATCCTCTTCCAATCCTTCAGTTAAACTAGATCCTTTTTTTTTTTCCCTATGACAGCCACTTCATTTTTTTCTTTTCCTGCCCAGTGGAAAGAAAACTGGCTTTATGCTTTATTACACAGCTAAACAAGACACAGATCCTTCTACCCTTGCCGACTCCATATAACCAGATGTCACAGGCAGTGTGGATAGAGGTGCAGATACATGCAGGTGACGACCAGAACTCAGGTGAGAAACAAGAAGTTCAGAGGAGTGAGGCTTTGCCAGGGGCGAGTCAGGCTTGCGATTCTTAGAGTTTGAGCTAGACTCAGTGAGGAACAAAAGGCAGCTGCCTTCCTTAGATTCAGTTTCTCTGCAAAAAGCTGGGTGTCACACTGTTGGCATCACATCCTGGAGGACCTGAGGAGGTGTAACATAAGACAGATGTTCAGCTGCTGTGCTCTCCTGCTCTGGCAGGGTATAGCTTTTAATACTTAGCCACAATGGGCTCAGATAATGTTTTAATTCCAGCCTTAGCTCTGTACTCACTGGATTAAAGTAAGTTCTTTATGTATATATTATCTGGTTATTGTAATAATATTTTGTGATCTTGAATATACTTAATTGTATTAAGAATGGTGCACTGGAGCCCTTTTCATTATTATTAATATGAAAATAAATAAATGCAGATTTTTTTTCTTTCAGAAATAAATCAAATCCTCAGCAGGAGGGTAGGGTCAGCAGACCCACAGAGCATAGCTGCTGGCTGGGGGTAGCATGTGCGTGCATGTGTAGATGACTACACATATCTGTACCACCTATATTTGTATTCCTACAGCTGTTCATTATTTGTGTCTATTACACAGTGGAGAGAGTGCAAATGTATGCAATTCAGACACAATAATGTAGGGATATGAAAGGACCAATCCATCAGTTCAAGTGTGTTTGGGTTTAAGGAGAAGGGTACGCACTGATAAATTCACTGATTGATTCTTGCTAACTCTTGCTGTATTCTGAAGCAGGGCCTCAGCCACAGGAGCTGTTGGAGCTGACAGTGACTTATATCAGCTGTGAGATCAGGCCTGGAGCTTTTAAGTAAGTGTATGTCAAGCTCCTCCAGCACTCTATGAATCTTTTTGGATGGAGTTTTCCAAATCAAAATCTGAAGGAAAGGCAAATGCATCAAGGAGGAGAGAACATGCTTGACTATCCTGTGTTTAAGGATTCCTATCATGTTTATCAAGATCCCGTTCAAGCTTTGACCATCCAGCTGCTCAGAGTCCCTGGGTGTAGCCTTGAATAACAACCATGGCCTCATTCCAGAAGAACACCTGAAAGACCGTTTGGGTTTAAATGAGTCCAGTAAGGAGATGACAGGAGGGGTGGTCAATTGCTTGCTCTTGCTGTCATGGTCTGGTTTTAGGGAGCCCACTCAGTCTTTTAGAACTGCACGAAGCCTTTTGGGGTTGTGTTAACATTTCTTTTGAAGGGGATGGGACACAGGTCTGGGACCTTGGATATCAGCACCACATTCCTGGATGTGAGGGAGACCTGAGGTAGTTCCCTTCTTGCCTGTTTCCCAGTCTATCTTTTGTGAAGTTAATCATAATCTCATGGCAGCAGAGGGTACAGACTCTTTAAGGACCCATAAAGACAGTTGGCAGTCCTATTTGCCAGGATAAGCAGGTAAAAGTAATGGGAATAAGCCCTGGGGGAAAGCAGGGGTTGAGCGAGGAAGGGGAGATGGGCTAGTTCCCAGATCACTGTTTTAAAAGGTTTCCAGCTCAGGAACGCGAAGGAAGGCTCAGACAGGAGCTATTCAGCATATGACGGAACTGTTTCCCTCAGGGGTCCATCTGCCTAATTTGCAGGAAGGTAAAATTGTTTTGGAAAACAAGCCTAATTTTGGAGCATAAGCCCAAATTGCCCTGGATAGCAGAAAGGTGTTTGGCAGGAGGCATTGCCAGCCTACCCTGTCTATCCACAGCAGCCATTATCATGGGTGCTGAATGTCCACCAAGAGCAGCTTTTACTATTGTAATAATTTAATAATAATCAAGAATCCCTATTTCATTATGAGATTTTTTTCCTAATTGACTTGATTATCAAGGCAGCCTGCTAAATTTAAGCCAAGGTGTAAAGTCGGTGAAATTAAATCAGCAAACTACTTGTCTCCTTCTGTCTGGCAAATGATGGACCAGTTTAATTCCACTGCATGTGATCTATAAGGAGACAACTCTTTTTTTTTTTTTTGTATTTATAATCAGCTATTCAATTGTCTTGCTTTCTATAACATTCTGTACTCCCTTTTCAAACAGGAGATGAGCAAGAAAATGTAGTTACTTGGAGAATACACCCTGCTCCATGAGTGTCCTCCAGGATGTCCTGGAAGCAGAAAACTCCTGGTACTGCCTGTGGCCTCAGTTTCTGCTACTCAGAAGCAGTGTCTTGCCATTCTCTGTGATCCAGAGTCCCCTCTCTATGTCTCACAAAAGTCTGTTTTGTTCTTGCACCCCTTTTCAGAGCAGGACTGCACCTGAGAAGGGAGGAGTGGAGGCTGTGAGGCCCAGGAACACCCCTGGCAGACCACAGCTGAAGAAAGTGCTGTCACACCAGCGATGCACTTGCACTGTTTCTCTTTGATGCAAATGTTCACAGGAGACTGTTGCAAGGATGGGCTCTGCTCGGAGTGTTAATGGATAGGAAGAACTCCAGGTTTAAAGGAACAAGCTGGTGGCGGTGCTGATAAAGACACCGACCGGTCCCCTTGGACTTTGGTTCTTTGACGTTTGTTAAACCAGTTCCAGAGGTGATTCTTACCCAGTCTGCAGCTCAGAAAAACTCACCCGTGAACTAAGAAGCTTGAATATGTTTGTCCATCTAGCAAAACCTTGCCAATGGGGGAGGCTCCTAACTTGCTCTCATTGGCCCCCCAGTCGCCATTGCCTCCTCAGGTCACTGGCTGAGCTCCAATAGGCATCCCCTGACTTGCAGCTCTCAAGAAAAAAACAAGCTAAAAAAGTCTCACACCATCAGCTGAGTCAACAAACTAGTGAGAGGAAATAACATCTTGCCACGGAGATGTATGAAGCTGCTTGGGGCAAGGAGTTGGCTGGAGGAGGGCATATGATCAAGTATGGTGTTAAGGCTGAATCTGGGTCCCACAGCGGTGTGGAAGAAAGAGGGAATTCTCTGCATGAATTCCTGAGAGACTTATTGTTCCCTGGTGGGAAGGCTGCAGGACATCCAAGTGAAAGGCTGGCCTCTTGTCCCTTGTGCCTTTCCCAGCTACTTTCTCAGAGCCAAGGCCAACACTTCCCATAGCTTCTTGCAATGCTTCACATAGCTTCTTGCCAGAGCTTCTTGCCTCCATGGATGTTGGCCTGGCAGCCTTGGTCCTTACAGCATTTGGTGTATTTGATCATAGAATGATTCAGATTGGAAGGGATCTTGAGGAGGTCTCTATCCAAACTCTTGCTCAACACAGGGGCTTCTATGAGCTCCAACCGCGTTGCTCCGGGCTATTCCCAAACTTTTGAATGTTTGTATTATACGAGGATTACTGCTCTCCTGTTCTGCCCCTTCATTCTCTGGGCTCCCTGATTCCTTAGGTGGCCAGGTCCAGAAATGTCTGGCTGGGAAACCCAGCATCTTTTGTCCTTCTAGACTGCTGAGGATGCAGGAATGTTGTGGTCTAACTAGGCTTGAAGAGACCCCAAATGTCATGGTAGTTTTCTCCAGACATAATTTGCTTAGCCTTCTCTCCCGCTCTTCCTCCTCTTCCGCAGATAAGCCTTTCTCTTTTTTTCTTTGTGAATCTTCACATATAAACTGGCACAAAAACATATGAAAACTCATTACAGAAATGTGTTTTCTGGCAGAGTGAAAAATCCGGGTATATGCAGCTTGGTAAATGGCTTTTGCCTTTTGAAGGTGTGGAGAAGAAGGTCATGTGGGTTCTGGATCGAATAATAACAGAAAAAAAGAAAACTGGCTTAAGCACAGATTTCTTCTAAAATATGGAAGAAATTTACTTAAACTGCAGACTTCCTTGCTGCAGGTTGTTATTGACACTAAAACTTTCCTTAGATTCTGAATCTGGTAGGACAGAGCCATGGAGGGAAGAACATCACAGAGGTCTTATATGATCCCTGGAAATACAGAGCCCTCCGCCCACAGTGTTCATGCTCCTAGCTGGGTCTTTGAGGAACCTCTGTTGCTCCAAAATGACAATAAATGTGGTTCTTTGGCAAAAATGCCATGCCTGAATGCACTATTTCCTCTAATACATCAATGATACTTTTTGTTGCCCTGATAAACCTTGGTGTCATTAGTATTCTATTGACCAGCCATTGAATTTGGATCAGAAAATGCCCGTGTGTGATTGCAAAAAGTCAAAGTCAGAATGGATTCACACAGAAGCTTCTTTCATGCCATACCACAGATTTCCTCCCATCTCATTTTTTGACAGACTACTTGTGCATTCCCTCCTCCCTTTTTTCCCTTCGGGGAAATCTTTAAATAAAACCTTTCCCAGACTTTCATTTGCCTCTAGAGCACTGCTGAAAATCAGCAATGGCACTATTCAAACAGCAACTGGGTCACCCTATACTTCTGACTCATGTGTAGGATCTCACTCTGCTTACACTGTTGCATGGAAAAGAGGAAGGGGAGAAAAAAAGGAAAAAGAATGAAGCACACGCTGTACTGGGGAGTCTGGCTTGAGATCCACAGGATTAGCTCTGTTAGCAGTGTTATATGTAACCTTGACACGCAATCAGCAAAGTAAAATATTCATTATTGCCTGACTGTCAGCTGAAGACAATTTCAATTATTCTGGCATTTCAATGGATGAAGAAGCCCTTTAGGCTGGCTCATGAGATTAGACTTAAAGGCTCTGTAAATTAAGAAAGTTGCAATCAGTATATTATCTGGCAGGCAGCTGTGGAATATACTACAACAGGGAGGGGAAGGAAGAGAGAAAAAAAGAGACAAATTGCTATATTCAGGTTGTGGTTTTGATATATCAATTTACAGTTTTAACATATGCATTTGTGAAATAATTGTTTTGCATTTCTTAAATCACCTTTAACAACATCAGTGTGAAGTTTCCAACTGCTATATCTTGAAAGGTCAGTTTTTCTTTTGCCTTGCACCTTGTTTTAAAGATTAGTTTTGGTTAGAGGAGGAAGAAAAATAAGCATTGCCGGAAGAACAAATCTTTCTGAAAGTTATTCAAATATTATAATATATGACTGTTGATCATAAAATTCCATTAGGAGCAATATTTGCAATGTCCCCCAGGTTAATTTTTATAATGTGATCTCTGCCTCTTTTTGTAAGATATGCACGGATGTGGTATTTATGACCATATTTGGCCTTTACTGCTCCTGTCTGACGTGTTAAGGAGAATAATTTATATCATCATATCTTGCATTTCTACAGCTTTTATCTCTGAGGTTCCCAAACAGTTTCAACATTCCAGATAGCAGTGCAGAACCTGTTTGCTTCCCTTAGTTATATGACTCCTCCTGGGCAGAAATGCTGAGTGAGAAGGATTGAAAAATGGATAAATTTGAGTCACTTTTAGCTAAGAATGAGTGTAGTATAGTAGTAGAGTGTCTTCATTTCTGTGGGGTGGGATTTTGAGTTATACTTTTGGCATAGTCTGCATAGAGAAGTCCAGAGATCTAGAGTAGGTAGGATGCTGAGTTGTGACCTTGAGAAGTTGGTGATAAACTGTGGTGAAGTTTTGTTAGCAAAAGCTTCATCAAAGATGATGAGTGGGAAGGCTGCGGCTACCCCAGCTAGCTGAACTGAGGATGCACTTACCGTGGCAGTCACTACAGCCACACTGTAGAGTTTACTGCTCACAGAGAAGGATTATACAGCTATAAGTGTCTGTTGATGCCCACCTGAGTGAAGAGGTGAGCGGTTTCCTCTGCAGAATAGGCTTGTGACTGTGCTTTCTGAAGGTTATTCCTAAGGAATTGTGGGCTTTTTGGTTTTTAGAGTACTTTTATGCTTACCTTTCCTTTCATATAGGAGAGAAAGGATGCATTGGAAGCAAGACCTCATCCTTTTTCTCTTAAAAATATCTTGCTTCTGCCCACGCCTAGCCTCATGCCCTGCCCAACATTTATCTAACTTATATTTAGATGTTTGCAGTATGAAGAGAAAACATCTTAAATTCCCACTGTAGTCATTAGGGAGAAAGAGGAACTCCAGGAATCCAAATCACTTTATCCTAGTGTAGATACTTCATTTCAGGCAGCAAAGTCATGATCTACATGATCTAGATGTCTCTATTTCTCTCCAGTAACCAGAGGGAAATTTCACTACTAGATTACATAGCGATGCTTGAAGTTAGGTGAGACAAACTGCACTTTTTTTTTTTTTTTTTTTTNTTTTTTTTTTTTTGGTCTGTAGAATGGTTAAAACTTGCAGTGTTCAGTGCAAAGTTTGTATTTTGCCATGCATATCTAGAGCGGAAGACACAGCACTGGTAGATTTTTCCTCAAAGTGCTAGTGATGATGACAACAATAATTGTGATAGCAACAGCAACAATAGCTTTAGATCTGATTCAGCAATTTATCAATTTTAAGCATTTTCACTACTTATTGCTGTGGAAAATTTTCAGTTGTCAATGTAATTTTAATCTCATTTAATCTCATTGAATTCAGTGCAGATTCCATTCACATTAGTGGAGGTATTTTCAAATGGCAGCAGTATGAATGTGACTTTGAACTTTAGATAATGTGTTATCAAGAAGATTGTAGTCTGCAGGGTCTTTTCTGCCAGGTTGTGACCTATTTCTGGATTACTAAAATGATGTGAGTAACGGCTTGAAAGTCAGACATTGAATGTCGGAATACAAAAGGCAATATTTTTGAGCACAGCTACAGGTTTCCATTGTCCCTGTTCTGAAAGGATTGGACTTGGATGTCTTTAGGAATTTGATTTTTGAGTGTTGAGTGCCCCCTTTCTGAAATCCACCTTCTGATAAAAAAAGTCTTAAGCTGGGAACATGCAAGCAGACACCCCAACTAACTGCTTTCAAGAATTTTGAACAAGGTTCACTTGACACACCTAGAAAATACAGTTGGCACCTTGCATATTTATTTATTTTTTTTTTCAAGTGAGCTTTTGACCTATATTTCAAAACCAAGAAGTTTTGGTAATTGAGAAGCAATACTTTCTACTCATGATTTTTTTTAAATATTCAACATTTCTCTCTGTTGTTTCTTTCCTTTTTTTATTTTTTTTTATCAGCTTGGCTATAAAAGCTGTAAACAGATCCTTAAAAAAATAAAATATGCTCAGCAGCAATTTACCCCACAGTTATGTATCTTTCTGCTTTGGAGAACATTTAGCTAAAATTAGATGACAGCTCTATACCCTTAGAAACAGTGTTGTGTTTTTCCTCCATTTCTGATCTACATAATTCTAAACAAGGAAATGGTAGCAGGTAAAACTGCAGGGTAAAACCTTTGGCTGCTGGAAATATTTGCATTTATTAGGCTAACAACTGTAAAGCAGATATGCACATCTTTAGACTTCCTCATTCTTGCCTTATTAAAAAAAGATCTTTGAAATTCAAAAGCTTCCATGTAAATGTGAAGTTTTTTTTTTTTTTTTCCCTGATGTAGATGATTGTACTTGGGTGGCTTAAAACACCCAGAACCTGGAAACAAACACCTCACTATATCACTATTGCTTTAAAAAAAAAAAAAAAAAAAAAAAGGGGAAAAAAAAGAGAAAAAGAGATCTGATTTGGATCTGAAATTTGGCAATGGCTTCCTGAAACAAGGCTCACACCCATATCCCTCAGATGCATGACTCTGAAATTTTCCATGGCACAAAACCTAGATAGAGTGAACTGTCTTATTGTGGTGCATTTGCTCACAGGCAGGCAAGTGTGGCATGTGCTTCCACAAATTTCTAAGCCTTATCCCAGCTCTGGAGCTTGGCATCCCTTCATGTGTCTCCTGACCACCTCCACCTGACACTGGAGACTGTGGAGCAGGAGGATCTCCTGCAAAGGGATGGACTGTCTTGGCCAACTCAACAGGGTGCTGCTTCTCAAAGGCAATTTCCCTGGCTGCAGGGTTACTTCTGATAATTCCTTGCTTTGGGAGACAGGATATTGTAAAGATACTTTCTGACTAAATCCAGAGCTAGTCTGATGCCTTCTCCAAGAAGCGTGCTGTTTAGAAACTTACAGATTCATAAGACCAGGTCAGAGAAGATGACCTACTGGAGGCCCTGACCCTGTTTCCAGATAGGGAGATCAGACACATGGACAAATCAGTGATGGAAAACAAGTTACCCTCCATGAGCTGTTGAAGAGGATGCTCAGAGTTGTGGGCAATGCCAGGTCACTTTAGCTTCTTAGCCCTCAGCACAAAAAGAAGACTGCATTTTTAAGTTGCTATTTATCCGTGTCACATGCATCTGTATAATGTGCATGATCACCCTTAAATCACAGTTACAAATGCGTTATCAGTAACACTATCTAATAAAGTGTCCCTAGTGGCCTTTTTCAAGAAGGTATCAATCGATAACACAGAATGAAACAAAACAAAACTAAACACAAAAGAGCCCTTCCCCTCCTATTTACAGAGCAAAATGACTCACCAGGGACAGTTTCTTGTCTTCCCACAATGCGAGGGTAATGCCCTTCATGGCAAACACTGGAGTTTGAGCCTAGACTTTTATAGACTTTGTGTTAATATATTTTCTCATGGGAAAGATTAGACTAGTCCAGACAAGCATCTGTGATTTTTAAGTGAACTGAAGCAAGGCTGGGGAATTTCAAAAGGACACCCAAACAGAGTTTTAATGCTTCACAGGATAACACAAAGTGACAGTTTGCAAAAGACTTGTTAAAAATTATTCTTATTTTGAAGACAAAAGGGACCTATTCCAGAACATAACAATAGATGGATGGCTAACTTCACTAATCCAACTTAGTTTCTTTTTCTCTACTTTCTTTTACTTGGGTTGGTTTCACCGAACCAGTTAAATTGCAAGTGCTTACTTCAATATGGCTAATTCTCTAAACCAATGTTTGAATTTTATACTAATTAGGCCAATCCACTGACATTTTTTTTCCTATAATGTGAAGACTAGTGCCTGCAGTGACTCAGTGAAATTTAACATAAAAGCAAGATAAAACAATTAAAGTGGAAGAATATTTGATTAAGTAGCTCATTGATTTATCGTAAAGTAAATTGAATTTGAAAGGATGGAGAACTTTTTTTTTAATGACAGCCATATTTTATGTTCATTATCAAAGTCTCAGGGCTCTTCACTCTTTTGTGACTAAAAATACCAGTTTAGGGATAGTAATTCTGGAATTTATTACTCTTGTCTTCTTTTTGAAGGATTTTTTTTTCCCCTGTTCTCTTTTTTGCTTCTTCTGGTGAAGTATCATGGTCTCATTGAAAAGTTGTACAGAGTAAATACACTGCAAACTCAGCCGCAGCTGTTTGACATCATTTAAACAGCATTAATCTTGACAGATACATGGGGTGAAAAAACAAACGCTTGCCGTTTTGTTGTGGTGACAGAGATCAAACCTCTCTTCGGGAAGGTTTCAGGGTGGAGGCAGGAGCTCATGGCCTGGGGGAAGTATTGGGCATCTCAGGCATCACCAAAGAACGCTGATACCTGGGAAAAGTCATCACACAGATAAGAAAAGAAAGGGTCAAGTTCACTCTGGAGGTCACTACTGGAGTAAGGAGTCCCCTAAACTGCCCAAGAGCCAGGCTTTATCCTCTGCATCCTTCTGCCTTGGCTCTGTGTCTATCCAAACCATGTTTGCTCCCCCAGTTGGAGACCTGACTCTCAACCTCTTTGCAAGGGTTTTTTCCATCCTTTCTCAATTCCCTGCCTCCTCTCAGCTAAGCAACCTGACACAAGCCACCCCTGCCGCGGGGAACTCTCTGCTCTTTTTTGGGGTATATTTATGCCCCTACGCCACCAGAGAAGGGGAACAGTTTTCCATCCCTCTCTATACTTGCAATGCAGAGAGAGGAAAAAAAAGCAAAGCTCCAGCACGCAGTAGAAATGAGGCGGTGCCTTGATGACTGTGGATGCTAGGAGACTCCAAAAGGAAACATGCATCCAGAAGACTGTCTTACTGGTGGCACTGGCAAGGTAAAGCCAGGAGGAAGAAAGAAGTCTAGGCAATAACCTTCCTGATTGATGAGTGTGAGCCTGAAAGGGTTTTGTTGCTGGTGGCTGTTTAAAGAGCAATTGCCCTTTCTAGGAGAGGAGGTAGCAGGAGTGGGAACCCAAGGAAAGCTGGGTGGCTCAGGCAGCAAAGGCAGCCCGTGAAAGCGGCTCCCTTTTCTTCTCGGCGTTCCTTCGGCTGCCAAGCGTCCTCGCTGCGGTGCTGGGAAGCTCCAGGGCCATCTGTTCGGCCTTTCAGAGACCTGCTTTTCAATAGCGGGGTGATGCTTTGCGGCATTTTCTTCCCAGAGTTACCTTTTCCAGAGACATCTGCTTGAAGGTCAGCTCAAACAACAGTAGGGCCTCTCAAAAGACGAGCTATCCCGTGCCAGGAGTGGAGAGAAAGGGAACAAGGGAGACAAATTTCTCTCTTCCCCTTTCATTTACACCTCACCAATTCCTTCCCTTCTTTCCTTGTGGCGTCTTTTGGAACGGCGGCATTCAGAGGGAGGCAGATGGCCCCCTTGCTTTCAGTATTGCTTGTCACCAGGGGTTCGGAAATCACAAAACCAAACCCTTCAAAATTACAAGGTTGGGTTAAAAGCCATGAAACTGCTGTAAAAATTCAATTTCAGGGATCTTTCTCTTTGGCTTCTGTCTTCATTTCACCTTTGGCTTGTTTCAGGATTTCTCTGACATGAAAGAAGGTTAAAGAAGGGATCTTATTTATTTATTTAGTAAAGAGTGAGACACTCCCATGATTCCACTAAACATAGAGGAAACCTCAAAAGCTGCTTACAATTAGACTCTCACCTTCATGTGGTTAAAATCAGGGGATGGAGATCATGCTTTCTATCGCAAAATCTGATCTCCTGGAATCAACATGGATGTAAGGATCTCTCTGGGCATCAGGACTACCTGATCCTTATGCCTATGTATCTTTAATCTTATCTTGGAAAACCATGGTTGTTAGTGACAGAGCTGCTCAGGGAAGGGAGGGGGGTAAAACTGCTGCTTTCTGTAGGGCTGTTAGTAGTCCACAGATGCAAAGAGCGGAGGAAAGCAATAACAGAGGGGGCTTTTTCAGGTCCTTAGAGAAAACATATTTTATTTTTCTCTAATTAGTGTGACTGTATGCCATAAAGGCATACCATGTTAATCATACACCTGCGTGTGCATGAGTGCATGTATGCACACAGGCAAGGACACACAGAGAAATACACAGAAATCCTCAACACACGTATCTGTGCAATTAAAATATATGCTGTTTTACTACACGACACTATACACACACACACACATAAAACAGTTCAGCCATACTAGTGTGTCTTTGGTTTAGGACAAACAGAAGATGATAGTATTGAAACCTTACTGTACCAGGGGAATTCTAATACCCTTCTGCAGTCATGGCTGGGAAAAGATTATTGAGCTGGTAGCAAGTTTCCAGCCCTCGACTCCCCAGCCAAGGCGTAGGGGGATCTGGAAGCTAGGGAGGGATTATTGCTACCCAGTTGAGGGAAAGGGATATATGGAGGCGGGTTTTCAGCATGGCCTTGAAGTATTTAATCCTGTGCAAGCAGCTGGAGAGCTGTGGTGGTTATCACTGGCAGGGCTTTACCTGAGGGGCTTGCGGCACTGATTGAACCTCAGTGAGGAGAGAGGCTGTGGAGGCTTTTGGGGGATGGAGTGGGAGCCACTGGAGCTCTCAGCTGAGGCAGGAATAAGAAGGCCCACGGCAGAATGCAGCCACAGAAAACATGAGTTTTACTACCTGATTTTAAATGTATTTTCAGCGGCTGGAGGGGCCGGCTACCCATTAAGATGGGCATGCTCTAAGCCCATTTCTGAGGCCAGACCCACCTGTACTGTCTCCATAAACTCAGATTTGTCTAGACATGCAGAGGTCTCCACAGAGTGGGAGGCTGAGGTAGTGGTGGTGAGGAAATGCTCAGGTGCGGACTCCAGCAAGGCAGGAAGTGCGGTAGCCCACCAACTCCCACCTTGAGATCAGCTCTCCCTAACAACAATGCAATTACTCTAAGCCACAGCTGGACCTACAGCCCTACAGACCAAAGAACATGGGTGACAGAGTCTTTAAGGTCTCACTTGACTTTGTTGACCTGATGATCACTAAGGTTTTGCTCAACTAATGAAGGATGGACCATCACCCAGTTAAATGGCCAGCTATGTGCGGCAGGCAGGACGCCCTAGCAAGAACCCAAAACTAAAGCTAGCTGTGGGTATTGACTAGGCATCCTGTCTCAGGATATGATTTTCTTCACAGTCCAAAACAATGGGGTACAAGAATGTCTGTGATCAGGAGGCCACTGAGGAAGTGGAACTGGTGCGTTTCAGGAAAAGGGGCTGGTTCCAGAATCTATTGGTGACCTTTCATCCCCAGAGACACTGTCTGCCTGAAAAGAAATTAAATGTAACAGCTATAAACCTCACTTTCTACACAGATGTTCTTCAGATAACTGTACTTGGTACTAACTTCATTGCCCTGCTCCAGAACGAGTATAGCCACACTTTGCTTTTCTTTCTGTGAAGATAAGGAAAAACAGGAAAAAAATCTCACATCTGTATGTTTATTTCACTGTTGAGCCAGTGCCATAGAAGAGAAGCCTACTGCTGAAATTCTCATTGTTTTAACTGCTGAAATTTCTGTTTTTCAACCTGTTCTCTTTGCAAACCTGCTTGTGCTCTGTATTCAGAGGAATATGACATCTGCCAATGCAAATTCTGTTGTTTGTGTACGCAAGTCATAGTGGGCCTTTTTTTCTTTTTTCTTTTCTTTTTAACAGAGCTGTTACCCCTGAACTATGGCTCAAATGCTGAGTGATCCCTTGCTAATTTCCTTCTGACTCTTCCCTAAGGGGTGGTGACCATTATATTTTATCAAGACCTGCTCTAACCACTGCTGCATGGTGTGTCCCGACCACATCTGCACTAGCTCAGAAGGCAAGGTTTTGTACGTCTTCATTTGGTCAGAAGAATTTCATTCCTGAGGGCTCCAGTGACTAAACCACTGCTTACTTTAGATGATGCAAGAAAAGCTATATTTCTGTAGGTACAGTAATTCTGTAGATGCTGTTAAGTCAATCATCTTTGGGCATAGATCTGAGCCCTCCTAGGACCATAGACATCCTTGGTTTCTGCTCATCTTTTCAGGAAGCAGTAAAGGTGCAAACGAAGAAACATGTAAGTCTTCAAAGGCTGTGAAAGCCTTCTCACTATATTTAGACCACTAAAAAATCCAAACAAGGTAGTCAAAACCCTTTCTATTGCCCTTCCTTTCTCACTCTCAAACACTTCATGGGTCTACACTGAAGACCATGATCCTTCCTCCTGCAAATAATACTGACTCTTTGCAAGCACTATTGTGACCTGCCTTGTACTTTCTCGCATTTTGATGACTTCAGGCTCCCAAGGGGTTCAGGCAGTTGCATGATACACTGCTGAATTAGCAGGTCCACATAGTTCAGACTCAACAGCCTAGCACCAGAATTTATTCTGGCACCTCTTGCAGTCTGTGACTTGAAATGATGGGGAAAACTCTTATTCAGAGTTTTCAATCAATCATAGACAGAAACATGAGTGTCTTTGTGGTTTTGCCTAACGTGTCACATACTGGAGCGTAGAATAAAAGCTAATAGATCCAGGATATAGCCATTTTCTGTGCATCAGCTGGCTCTCACTCCTCCCCTTTTAACCACATTTCCTGATGGCATTTCACCCTAACACAGTGCACACCCTGCTGCACCTTATATCCTCACTTTCTTTCCAAAGATACATTTTGGGAAATGAACACCTTTCAAATTAGATTAAGCTCATTATAAATCCTATACATTGGGTTAGCACCACACAGTAGTATTTCAAAAATAAGCAAGAAAATCACATGCGAATCTATTTTTGTTACACTCCGACCTACAAAAGATACATGAGCTGTGTTACCCTTTGACCGGACAAGTCTCACCGAGTAGCTTAAAACAGTTTGAGCCTAAGGACTGCCCCATTTTGCAAGAGAAACCCTTGTAAAAGAGAGAAGGAAGATCTCAGCTTGTGATATCACAGGGTGATTAGTCACCAGAGGAAAGTCTCTGCTTCTCAAATCCCCCTGGGTCTTAGATCAGGAGCTGGCTGCATGCTTCTGGCTGGATATTCCTTCTTGTGGATAAGACCCTAAAGGGTAAATTAATTTTCCTGGCTAAGACACAGGAGGAGGAGAAAGCAGGAAGAGGGTCTAAAGGTTGATTCCCTCTGGAAGTACATGACTGCCAAAATAATCCTACAGGGACTAATGTGATCAGGGCCAAGCTAGAATCATTCTCAGTAAGGAAGTCCAACCCAAGCCAATGGGCAAAGCCAGATGGAGTGAGGGATCCGTAACTACTTCCACGGTGGTCTCTTCAAGCAGACGGCCAGAAAGGATATGGCTTGTTATGTCCTCTGATTTTTAGCTCTGTTTTTCATTGGTGTTAGCAACTGATGAGAGTTAGCTGAGTTTTCAAATGTCCTATGAAGGAACATTACAAATGATATTCAACATCTATAGGAATCTTCTGGGCTGCATTTGCTCACAGCAGGGGAGAATTCAGACCTCTCACTCACCCAATGTTTTACTCTTGCAGGCCAAATTTATCTTTGAAGTCAACAGTTTTAGAACAACTTCTTTGGCTGTTGAAGTTCATAGAGCACATCTGATTTACACTAACACAGAGAATCTGACATCTCATCTCTATCAGAGTGAATGGCATTAGCCCAAATCTCAGTTTGGCCTTTTGACTTTCAAGATTGGCTACAAAATGAGGAATCCTTGTCAGCTCTAAGACAGATGCTGTATGACTCCAAGCACGTTTGTCATGTGTTTGCAAAGTGAAAATAAGCCTACAGTTGTTGACAGTAAATGAAGTAATATTTACATAATACAGTCATACCTGTTTCCTGGTAAAGAGATCAATGCATATTTCTTTTTGCAATAACACATCCATGCTGTATATCTTCACAGAGACAATAATATTTGAAGCGAAATGTTCATCCATCTATATAATTAATTCTATTATTTTGCATTTGCTTTTTGTTTCCTAATAGTTTATTACTAGGGGCCAATATCCAGGAACAGTCTAGAGGGACAAAAAACAGCCCCTTTTTCCTAGCCCTTTGGTTATTAAAATTGCTGTCATTAAGACTGGTGGTCAGAGGCTGCTCTCAAATCTGAGGCCCCATTGCTCCAGGATGTGGATGCACTTGTGGTAAAAGATACTTTCTGCCCACAGGATTTTAAAGGTGCAAAAAAACAGCATGGCAGGGACACAGTAACCACCGAGCAGACTATCAGCAAAGTTGTCATCAGAGCCCTGGTGTCCTGCACCTTTTCTAGCTTACTCCTGTTTTTTCAATTCTACTGCCATATGTCCATTATCTGTCATATTCTATATGATATCTGTAGTGTATGCAAGAGCCCACATTACAGAAAACCCATTTCATGCTGGTCTGATGGACAGTACTGGGAAGCTTGCTGCATGGCCACACTCGGACAGAGGGCAAGATGCATGGAGCTATCACTCTGGCCCTGCACAAGTACTGCTGTGCCTGCACTGGAGGGCTAAAGATCTGGCATGAGTCAGATGAATCTTTCACTGATCTTTCCTTGTCTGTCCTAGACTTTACAACATTGAAGAGCAGGTGTGATAAGACCCTTCCTTCTTTTTCCTCTCAGCTCTCTATTTCTTTGGCTATGAAAATAGGTTTATCTTCCTGTTATAAAGCACCTTCCATACCATATAGTTCCTAAATCACTTCATATGTATCAATAACAATAAATAAATGAATACTAAGATGCCTCCGCTATTAGGAGTCTTATGTGGCCTAATCTCACATAAATACTGCAGATAGTCATCACAATTTAATAATTATTTCCCCCTCTTTCCACCTCCATAGCCCTCTATGAACAGAGCTTCTAAAGAAAAGCCTACAGCTATTTTTCCCCCACACAATGATACCTACATAACAAGATCTGTTGTCAGGCAAGTTCCCCTCCAGTCCCTCCAGCTGCCTTAAATTTTCACCCCAGTGCAGAACAAGATGCTCTGAGTCAACTGGATACTTGCCTACACCCACTCAAGAGCAGCTGCATTTCATGCTGCCTCTATTTCTCCGGGTGTCATGCAAATGGGCACCAGCACAGTTACATCTCTGACATGGAACAGCAATATTGATGTTTGCATCCTTGTGGTTCTATTTCTTAAAACCAAGAATTATTTGTTCTAGTGCAAAAGAAGTTTTAAGCTGCTCCTACATACCAAGTCTGGACTGGTCTTTGGTGAGGAACAGAAGAAACAAAGGAAAGTTTCCTGGTAGGTAAGGCTAAAGGAAACACTGGTGTCATGTTCCACCTGGTAAAACAGGTTCCAGTGCCTTGGACTGGAGATGAGGACACAGTGATTGGTGCACTAACAGTATCTAACCAACCTGAAAAGGAGATCTGTGTTTGGTCCTACAGGTGACTGTAGACATCCTGTTGGCCAACTCAGAGGTGTCAAAGGAAGGTCTCTCACAATACATTTAATAGGCCTTTCCTGATGGGTGAGTCCATTTGGATGACCTGACCATGAACAACAGGCAACATGAGAAGGAAGTGCATGGTGTTAGGTTATGTAGGTGCTATGTAACCCAGGTTTTGAAGGTGAGCTGGTGTCTTCTCTCTGAGAGCTCTCTAGCTATGCTTTTAAAGGTTTCAAGGCTCTTTAGGCTTTGGTGGTGAAGAAGCTGTCATCTAAGTAAGACTGGTAAGGGTACATGTTTGAAGAGACAACCAGAGAGTTAACTAGATCTTTTCTCAAGTTCCTGAGCCACTGATACTGGGGATGATAACCTCAGATCTCCTATAGCCAGCCCGAGGCTGAAAAAACAAGAGACCTTCCTGGGGGACCTGAGGCTGGTTAGCAGCAGCTCTGATTTTGTATATATACACCTGCTCTCTTCCACCTGCTGTCCTATGTCCCTCCCTCTCCTCAGCCCCTGGGAAGGAAACACACAGCACTGAGGCCAACTTTACCCCAGCTCTTGCCCAGCTGAAGGAGTCAGTTAGGACTTGCCTTTTTGCCTCATGCTTTGCTGTGGGGTAAATCTCAGAAGCTCCCTCTGTCAGCCTCATTTTTCTGCCAGGCCCCTTAGGACTAGCGGCAACTGCTACGCTGAAAGGGGTAAAAGTTGGTCCACTTTTCCCCATCACATGAAGAGTAACACACCTGGATTTCTCTGGAACAACTGCTCAGTTCTTGGCTGGGTTTGCACAGGGGCTTAATAAATCCATCAGAGACTGTCCCTGCTCCCACGTATTTGCAAACTGAACAGGGAAGAGAAGATGTCTGCTTTCTTTTTTTTCATGAAGAGAAATGGGATATAGAGAAACAAAGGGACCTGCCTGAAGTCACATCACAGCCCAAATTTCTGTGCCACAGCCAGAAAATCAGCATCTGAATTCCTTGCATTTATATTAATGCATGAAATACATCTGGGTCAGACATACTTGGTGTGTTTCTACAGCACCTAGCACAATAGGGCTCACATCCTGAATGAACGCTGATAATACACTGGAGAACAAAGTAATCCCCGGTAATACTATTGGGGTTAATGTGGATTATTTTTCAGCTGTTGACCTCGTTATCTGTGAATGTCTCCCCTCATCATGCGTATTTATCTAATATTTCATTTCAGCTAATTTTTGTCAAGGGGAAGGATCATTCTTGGCTCCTATTCCCTGTGGGCTTAAGGGATCTCAGAGCAGCTCAGTGGGATCTGTGGATTCCTAAATCATACTGTGTGCTGTTGCCAATCTCCCTGCGTTGGATCATCAAATGAATAAAATCTATTTTTGATTGAAATGATCATCCTGCAAAGAAATGCCCCTCTATCTCTTTTAACCACTGGTCACTTTTGTTTCATTCTCTGCATTGCTAGTCATTGTTAATCATAACACTAGCAGGAAATAAAGTGTGTCAAGTTATATCACTTGTCAGTCAAGGGTTTTTTAAGAACAGCTGGGATCTCCAGCCATCGATCCTAAGTTTTCCTATACATCAACCTTCTTCCAGACTTCTATCATGATTCCCAGGCTCACTGGATACACAAACCCTTTAAAAGACTGGTCCAAATAATGCTTTATTTTTTATTTGTCATTTTATTTTTAAAGGCCGAGAAAGATTGCCATGAATAAAGGAAGGGAAAAGGACCACAGGAGAGTCCCTAAACTATTCTGAAAACTTGTTTTAAAATTTTCTTGAAAAGCAAAATCTCAGACCAAAAGTGAGCTTTTGGTCACCAGCTGGAAAATTTAGCAGAGATGGGTACCATGGTCAATAAAATGCTGCCACCCAAGACTGAAGACGCAACATCTGCGGTTCTCGGACTATTTCCATTCAGCCTTAAACAACCTGGCAGAGATTTGTGGGTGTGCACGTGAGGGTTCTTTCCTTAACAAAGAATATCCTTGTAAAGTGTTTGGGGCTGGATAATAATAGGCAGCATCAGTGAATGATGTTTCTTTTTCTTTTCATTTCTTTCTTTTCTT
>VZSV01000034.1:3340712-3390336 GCA_013398735.1 Nothocercus julius
CTAGTATGTGATTCATCAGCTGCTGTTACAGAAAGTATGTTGGGAAGCTTGCAGCTGTGGGCTCAGACTGCAGTTTCTGTGTCGTTGCTAGGGATTCTGCATTAAATATCCCAATTCTCTGCACTCAAAACTAGGAAAAATTGACATTCTGACTTCCCATAAGAGAATGGAATACGTGATTCACAGCCCTTCTTCTGCAACATTAATCAGGCCCTGTTTACAGGGCAGAGAGCCAAAGGGGGCTAGAGCCAAAGAGGTATGCTCAGAAAGCCAAATGGTGATGTCATTTGGGGCAAAACAGTAACAGCAAGCCACTTAACTGGCTTAGATGGCTTGTAGTGGGAGCAAATCCCAGTTAAATGATGGAGAAGCATTAGGGTTTCTTGGCCGTGCCATCGACGGCTCTGGTTTTACTATGGGTTGTTTATGGAGGAGCATAACCGAGCCATCAGCTGGGGCGGCTAGCATTTAAAGTTCATGCTGGGCAGATAACTCCTGCTATCTTGCTGTGAAACCAGGGGCTGGAAGGTTTGTATTTCATGAGCTGGGATTTAGAGACACAACAATTTCTGTGCACAGTATCAAGTCAGGTCAGCAGTTCTCTGCATACAAGTCAATGTTCTGTTCTTCTCCTTGTGATAAACCCCATCAGGACATAGGTTACTGCTTCAGGTGGCAATCATAGCTGCTTTTGGGCAACCCGTGCATGAGACGATACACATATGTCAGAAATTGCTCCCAATCCCAGGCATTTGCAACACGCAGAGAGGAGGGAAGATTTTTGATTGCCTTTTAGCATTTGGAGAACTAGGGGAAATGACCAGAGGAAGGGATTTCCTTATAGTCACACAGGAAAGCAAAAACTACATGCCTTGGTTAGGGAATCAGTGTGACTTTCCTTAGTCAACATGTGAACTGGAAGACCATCCACCTGCCTTCATGTAAAGCCTCTTTTATACACGGGCAACACAAATCATTTCACAAACTGAACGTAAGGGTCCTTGATATGGGTTTCTGCTCTCCGTTAGGCTAGATGCAATGCTGGGACTGAGTATATTGAGGTTTTAACAAAAATGATGATACCGTATGGGGAGATAGACAGTAAAACTGTGGAAGTTGAGCTCCATACATTTGCTGCAAGGAAAGGTGGCAGTGAAGTTGCCTTCTTTGAATTTGGGCTGCGTGCTTGGGCACCCTTCTTCTTGCAAATTTGACCATGACTGTCTGTCCACAGAGATTTAAAAAGGGAAGTCTGAACATCCCATCCGCACAGTCATAGGGCACAGAGATCTCTGGGTAAGCTGGGAGTGAGCCATTGTGTCTGCTGGTCTCAATTTACATCCCACTATCTGAGGTTCCCTTATCCAGCCCAGGCAAAGGACATCAGATCAGGACAGATAGCAACCATCAGAAACGGCCATGCTCTTCTTGCTTCTTAGAGCTGTTTCTGGGCATCAAACAGTGTCTTACTAACAGCTATGTTCTCCAAGGCCTATGTATAGAAATTATTAACCTGTGGGAGACCCTGCCATATGAGGAAGAGAAGTTCTTTGTTTTCCTAGTGGAAGTTCACTGTCTAAATCAGATCCATGTTTTAATCTTGCTTCTAGAAGGATAGATAGCAAATAACATGCCAACCAGAATTTGGGATGTCATGATATTATCAATGACATGTCTACTGCTCCCCTGCCTCAGAGCTGCCTCACAAACTTAGGACATAGGATTGAACAGCTGAAACAAATCATAGGGCCTGGCTGGGAGGAGTAAGGTTTTAGTGTACGTCACCCAGTTTAAAGCTGTAGCTCCAGCGTCTAACCCAACATGGGCATTTTTTCTTCATATTATATTCAAACTGTGTGTTTACTAGTGGAAGTGGCGGTCCTTTATACCTCAAGAGTTCAGGCTTACTAGTGTAATTCTGAAAGATATCTGTAGGCTTCTCATCAGGTAGAATAATATAATAATAATATACAAAAAAGATAAATAAAATAGAAGAACACAGAAAACAAAGGTACAATGTATGGCTTGTCTGAGGATCACTAAGGGCATCACGGGAAGTGCTTTGGGGCACTCACAGTGAAAGGAATGGAAAGTCAAGAGGTCCCGGTCTAAACTCTGTCATGAAGCTACTCTGTGCTATTGGTTCCATCATTTCATTTTCTCAAATTTCGGTTTTGCTTTTATTCATGGTAAAATAAAACGGTGGGTGGGGAAACTTGGCGGATAATCACAGGGCATTTGAGCTCTCAGGTACAAGATGCCATTAGGAAGCCAAGTCCTCAGCTGACAGCTCTTAGCTTTGCTTTGTGAAGACAGTGATTTACACAAGCTGATGACCTGGCTCCCTCTTTTCTGCTATGTCAACACACAACCATCTCTATGCCAGCAACATTCAGGACCTCATTGCAAGCATTTAATAAGTTTAAGGAAATTCCTGTTTTCATCTTTTGTTATAATCAGTGTTATTTTGAATACAAACAATATCTCGAACAATTGTAGTCATCAATGGAACTATCGGTGAAGAATACAGGGCTTTCCTGCTTAGACACAACTATGAAGAGGACTGTTTACTTAGCTAGACTGTCCTTTTATAGTTACCAACAGGAAATGTTCGCAATGTTTGTATAAGAAGGAGACTTCAAATTATCCCACATGATCTCTTCAAAGGCATGTGAGAACAGAATGTATGTTTTAAATCAAACCTTTCAGCCTTTTTTTTTTTCCACCTTAAGAGTGAGCACATCTGGTTTTCATGGCCTTGCCAACCTGCTGGCTTTGTTGTTACAGCCCAGGTTTGTCACATTCTCTCCTCTAAATCGGAAATCTTTGGATGAAAATCCGCTTTTGACTTTCGGTGCCTCCTGAACTACTTTAAAAACTGGTAGACAGTGTGATAAGGCCAACTTGATTCAAACGGCTTTTGTTATCAAATGTGCAGACATCTGTAATATCTGCTGAGCGCTAACACACCTTGGCAGCTGGGTCTGGTTGGGACTGGTTGGAGTGAAAAGAGGGGACAATGCAGGATGGTCCAGAAAAAAGCACATGTGAAAACATGGTGTTGGTCAGCCGGAGGAGTGGAATACCGCAGAGATCACTGGACTGCAAACAGACTAACCAGGATGTCTCATTTTAAACATTGTGGCAAACATTAATTGGGGCCTAGGGAGGAACCTGCTGCTGAAGAGTGTTATGGTGTGTATTGCGGGGACATTCTGGCTTTTGAATTTCTTGATCTGAGACCCTTCTATTTGAATTTTTTTTTTTTGTTGTTTTTTTTTTTTGTTATGGAGAGTTTCACAACTACCAAAGTGTAATCAAAAATTCTATTGACCTATCTCTCAGTAGGGTGGTTATCCACAAAGAGCAAATATCCTGTCCAAACAGAGCAATACGGTTTTGACATTGAAAGCTTCAGAATTGCCTGTTGATACCTCTTCATGGCTGGTGGCATGATGTTTGTTGTAAAATATGTAACAGATCAATCTTTTTCTGCTAATTACATGCATCTAAGCACGGACTGGTCCACACACATGCTATTCTCTTGCTTTGTGACAGCATTCACAAGCCAGTTTAAGATCTGAGTCCCATCAGGAGTGGGAGTTACTTTATCCACATTTTACATATGGGGGAAGGGAGGCAGAGAGAGAGATTAAGGGACTTGCCCAGGGTCACACAGGAAGCCTGTGGTAGAACCAGGATATGAACATAGATTTCCTGAGCCTCCATTTGCTGCATTAACCACGAGCTCTTCCTTCCTCCCTTGTCTGGGAGAAGTGACAAGTTTTCTTAAGTAAGAGAGGTGCCTTTCAGGGAACTTGGCTATAAGGTACTTCTCTGCATGTGGGCAGTGTGATATAGATGAGCGATATCCTTGCGCTGAAGCACATCATGCAAGTATGTGTTTGTACCAGGAAAAAAAAAAAAAAAAAAAAAAAAAAAAAAAAGTCACACCTGTGGAGAGCTACTTCTTCCTTTCCAGCACAGTGCTTTGTTGGTGAAGTGAAGCTGCTTTTGCATCTTGGAGTTATGTGATTGGGTGAGTGGGGACAGGCCTTTGAAGACCTGAATCTCTGGGGTTTATCTATCTGCTTGCTTGTGGACATCTGCTGTGTGGATACGAGCTGGTTGCCAGAGGCGCACAGGGCATGAGTTAGGGAAGGGCAATAGGCTAATTTAGGTAGTTACATAAATCCTCCATTTAGGTAGTTACATAAATCCTCCACTGTGCAGGTGCTCGTGTCTTAGCCTCTGCTTGTCCCAGTGCTAGCTCTGAAACACCAAGAACTGGGCAAAACTTAACTTGCAATTTCACAGAAAAATCTGTACTTTGATCAGTGAGTTCCTTTCTTTCCGTATTTGGCTGAACTCAGAATTTCTGTCATAGATATTGATAGATAAAAATATTCTTTTGTATAGGCAATAGAATGTAGAGTATAGGAAATGTTCATGCTCGATGAGCACTTTGTGTATCGATGTATAGGACTGTAAACACAGTACCTTACTGAGCTGATGAAACGCCCTGTCCTGCCATCAGAGATATGCTGGGGAAAAAACAGACCAGAGACAACAGAGACAAAAGAGACAAAGAAGGTGGGGCCAGGCTCTTCTCAGTGGTGCCCAGTGAGAGGATAAGAAGTCACAGGCAACAAACTGAAACACAGGAAATTCCAGATGAACATAAAAAAGCACTTATTCACTGTGAGTGTGGCTGAACACAGGAACAGGCTACCCAGAGAGGTTGTGGAGTCTCCATCCTAGGAGATATTCCAAAGCTGTCTGCACAGGGTCCTGGAGAACCTGCTTTATGTGACATTCTTGAGCAGGGGTGTTGGACCAGATGATCTTCAGGGGTGCTTTCCAAACCCAGATCTTCTGTGTTTCTGTGAGCGTATCACCATGTCCATTTTTGTAAGAGAAGAAGCTCTTTTAGATGGCACTGCTGACTGATCTGTCATAGAATTACATGTCTGAGGAAGAGATCCTTTTCCCCTGGGATTCACTGCCATCGCTGTATTGGATAACAAGGAAGAGGCAAACAGCAACTTGTTTCCTTTGTCTGCTTATGCAGCCAAACCACTGTTGACACAGAAGGCTTTTTAACTCACACATGTATACAGAAGGAAGGATGTTGTCAGTGGTATCAACTTTGATTACAAAGTCCATCACACTAATAATTTGTTATTCTCTTGTGCTGTTTCACAGAAAAGGATATTCCTAATTAAGTCATGGTGGTTATTTTCTGTGGTCACCTACTCCCTTTCCTGTCATATTGCCCCAACATTAGCACAGAGATTAGAGAGAGCCCACATGCCTTTTATTCTCTAGGCATCAAGATAAACAGGTAACTATCATTGCCTCCAAACTCATCCAGGTAAGGACCAGGCTGCTATCCTTGGTTTACCTTTGCATTGAGCACAGGATCTTTTGTGCTCATGAGGAAAACAGAAACTTCCCCATCTTACCACATCATCATCATTCCCTGATCTATTCCTGTCCTAAACAATCAGCAAACCCATCTGGCAACCAATCGTGGTGATTTTCCTTCAGGAGAAACATTGGTGGAAGAAGGCTGCACTTCCCTAGCAAAGACTGATTCGAGATATAATCATTCAGGGAATCACCCCAGGCAGCAGTGGAAGAGCAAGAGCAATGGGGATGGTCTAAGAGATGCCCTGAAAGATTTGCTGCCCTTATTTCATTGAGCTACCATCAGTTTGTCTTGGATAAGATGCCATTATCTGAAACAATATGACCATTTTTTCTGCTCAGTAAAATAGCAATGTCCTTGAAATCGTCTTACTGGGTTAGCATATGCTGTGAAAGTGCAAGCAAGGAAGATGTAGATAGTGCTTGAATAGGTTTTGGGGGTGGAAAGAATATCAGGCATCCTGTTATAAATTAATCTCTAGGGCTTTGGCAATACTGTGTGAGCATTACTTCAGTGTTTTCCAGATAGCTATCTGTCTCATAGGCACACCCGATTATTATAATTTTTATTTAGCTAACAAAGACAAACCAAGATACTGGGAAAAAATATTCTTGAAAGAGCATCCTTCTTTAGCCAGATGTTTGTCTTTGGTCAGATGTAGCTTATCCTTTTTTTTTTTTTTTTTTTGCTTACAGTTTCCTTTCTTTTTTCTTTTTGGAAAGATATTAAAATTATTTCTTGAGTGTTTTTATGCATTTAACATATTGAATCTGAAGTCTAATTTCATGTCATATTAGTTTACGTCAGGTCAGATCCTAGTGATTTGGGACTCTTAAAAGTGAGTACATTGTGCAAAACTGGCTGCTAAAAAATTTCCTGTACAATCATGATAGCTTTCCTCCATTGTTATTCACAGTATCACACTCAGTTAAATCTCAATTCTTTCACTCCAGCTAAGTTTTATTGACTCAATGGCCTGTCCTTGTGGATTTAAATATTGCTAACATGTGTAAGCATTGTAGACTCTATCTCATTTTAATTGATAACAAATTTTCAGACAGTTGCCAATGTGATGAAACTCTTGCTAAGTCTGCCGAGTTGATTTTATTTCCGTATGAATGTGCTCTATTTGAAAAATATGTCTATGCATTTCTTGGTATTTGTTGCTGGCCATAATGCGTAAAGGATTTGGTCAGCTAGTCACAGTGGTGACACAGGTGACAACACAGATTGCAAATATTGATTAGTGAAGGGCCTACATTTCCTGCTTTAAACAAAACAAAACAAAACAAAACAAAACAAAACAAAACAAAAAACAAAAGAATGGAAACTTATTTGTGGTTATTCATGACTGGTGAGGAAATAAGATATCAAGACTTCCCTGAGTTCTGAAAGCAACATGAAAATATCAAAATCCATTTACTGATTGTGACAGTAGAGGGTAGACTGAATTGTAGGCTGTGTTTATACAAATTCCCATTAACTCACACCCATTCAATACAGTGGAAATCCTGCGATACTACTGAATATGAGTCTGTTGACCTGTACTGATTATTTGAGATCTTCAGACACACCTAAACAAGAAATAGGGAATTTTACAGTTGGGGTGCTTTGCTTAATGCCACCAAGGCTGCTGGCACTATGGTTTCAGTTTCATTCTCCTAAATTTCAGAGCAGGGCTGTATAAGGTTGTTCTCTGTCTTAGCTCATGCGTAGTTGAGATGGCCTTCTGTGAAGGGCTGTCATATTTGACAGCAACAATTTACCATTGAAAGGTCATGGTATATGGACAGCTGAGTAATCTGATCCTTCATCTGTGAAGGACATGAGATGATAGGAGCTGCTGAGTCCAGTGCCCTTGGGGTTACCATTTTATATTTCTAAAGATAATCTCTTTTAAGATAAGAGGAATCACCTTATGTCAGATGTCCACTTGGTTTAGATTGAATCCCGTCTATTGAAGTGAATCACATTTTTGGATAGGTCTATGCAGTACAATGTAATCACATATTTCCATATAGTTAGCTGCTTGGGTCCTGGAAAAAACATTGCTTTGTTAACATGGCACCTCTTGACCCTACTGAGGAGGAGATCATGTTCCACGGGGCTCTGATCCCTTCAGTACCCAAGCTAGTACTGCACTGTGTAGATATACCTGGTGTTTTTGTGACAATCTGGTTGTATATGATAAACTAACAATACTAATTATGAAGGCAATTTCCATTCCCCCACCATTTTCACAACCTTGGACAGCAAGTCAAATTTTGCCTTTTGAAAGGAGCAGTTATTTTTATTCATGTTGCAAAACATTTTCCAAACTCCACATATATTGTTATGTCTCTCAAATGCATTACATCACACGACCCTTCTGAAAGGTGTCCAAATCCTGCATTAAAGCACTTGTGGGAAAAGTTGAAAAAATAAATGGTTTATGTTAAATGGGATTTGGAATGGGGAATGAAACCTATTGCACTGATACAGTGAAAATGTAATGTACTAATGGATGCTTCAGTTTTGAGTTAAGTGTTACAGGCCCTCATTAAACTCCATTCTAAAGTTATGCAGACTTACATATATGTTCCCCTTCTTTTCTTCTTTTCCACTGGATAACGTGTAAAAGGAAAGTGGTGAATTATGTGCTTTCTGAACATTATGCCATAAAATATGTAACCAAACCAGGTGGTTTCACATTAAATTAGGAGAGAATTTGGTCTGCTTGGATTTCAAACACTGACTTGGAGAATTCTGTAAATCAACAGGCCCAACCTATGCCTCATAGCTGATAGGAAGCCAATGAGAGCCATAGTGTATGGCCTTAGAAAGCTATTGCTGATACGGTTCAGGTGATAGGAAGAATAGTGCTTATTTTTTTGATTAGCACATTCTTGCTGAATGTGGTGGACTTGGACCAGTGTAGACTGGGAAATATTGATATTAGATATCTTTACCGGTGAAAAATTTATTCTGTAAATTGTTTCCATGTTTCATTTCTACAGGGCCCTGTGGACCCTCACAATACTCTGACTAATTGCATTCAGGGCTTGGGACACCCTGGGGACAAGGTGAGATATAGCCTTTCTTGCATGCCATAGAGGGAAATTTAGGACCTCTTGATCTCCATAGTATCCTCCAGGACAGGCTCATGTGCCATCTGGACAACTCCACATCTGGACAGCTGCTTTTCTGGAGCACCATGTATCCTTTAAAACCATGCGTAACTCTTTCAGCACTTTATTTTGTCCAGCGTATCAAATGGCTGGAGAAAAACTTGATGCACATTCAGCTTTTGCTTGAAATCAGCGAAGTCCAGAAAAGCATAGAATGATTGCCTGAGATGTATCCCAATGAGACATATGACGAAAGTACTCTGCTGGCGCTCCGTGGACCATCCTCAGAACTAAGTTCCCCAAAGTTTCGTTCTGAGATGGGCTAATAATCTAAGCTTTGTAAACACATGCTGGGTAGTGATGGTGTCTGAAGAGAGGCTTACAAACTTAAAAGAGGGGGTTTGGTTGACCATTTCTAATTTAGAGTTGTATTTTTTGGGATGGACTGTGCTGACTTTAAGAAAGCCAGCAATGTGGCTGCATTATGTGAGAGCACTGATACTGCCAACATGATTTACAGGTGTCCTGACCACATGTTTGGGGGACCTGCATCTTTGGGGGATTCTGTCTTTGTTCTGTCCACCTTAAGGGTTTCATAGGCCTAAGGAAGCAGCCAGGCACCTCATTGCTTAGGCTGGACAATTCTCATAGAGCTACCTCATTAAAAAAAGGTAAGATGAGTCATCCTCTGAAGGTGCCTGTCTTCCAGGGGGTTTCTGGATGACCAACATAGTTGAAATGCATATCTCACAGGTGGATAAAGCCAAGTGAGATCCCACACTTGCCTACTCCACATTGAGCTGTTTGGGTGTTCAAAGTATATAAGAATCCTAAGGTACTGGTTCAGGCTTGCGCTTTTACAAGTTCATAAGCAGGCTTTATTAGCTGCATCCACTAATTCCTTTACGGATTAACTGATAATTTGTAACAAAGATCTGAAACTGCAAAGCCACCCTCACAGCGTCCAAAAAAGACAGTAACAAGCTTGGAATTTATCCTCTAATTTATTTCAGTATAAACACTATTGTACAAAAGCCATTCATACACAGGACTGTGCGTGCAGAAATAAAATTGCTACATGCAGAGAGCACAGGGGTAATCCAGTCTATCCTTAGTGATCAGATACTTACTGGCTCTTTCAGCCTTTGTCCCTAGCAGAAGACACAGATCAAATTAATATAGAAGAAGGAATATTGTAACTTTATTTCTAAAAGAAAACCAACCATCTTTTTTTTTTTTTTTTTTAAATTCTAGATTGAATTTCACTGAAATTAACTGAATATTGGCAGTTCAAGAATACAGGTCACAACCAGCTGAAAATATGAAATGATTAATTTTTCTCTAAGTTGTCCCTCTAGCCAGCTATCCAGTATGTATGTTTTCCTATTGCTTTGCTAGAATAAATTCAATAATAAAGTTTTATAGCATGAGTCTTCTTTATTTATTGTAGCCTGGTTTCCTCATCAATATCAATGGATTTAACTGTAATTCATAGTATGCTAATGAGAAAAGGAGCAGTGTCCCAGGTTGTTTGCCTTGTGAAGAATGAAGCTTCATGGATCCCTAGGGAAGTGGCCAGCCTGCTGGATACTTTTCAACTGGAAAGGAGGATCAGGACTTTTAATACACAAGTATATTTTAACTGAAAAAAAAATGTTAATAATGACAAGAAACTATTATTATGCCAAAAAATACCGAAGGGATTTTTTTTCCCCCTAGTTCTGAGATTCTCATTGGGATTGGCTAGATATGTAGAGAAAAGTCCTTAGAGAGAAATTGCAAAGGTTTACATGTCAAAAGTGGGAAAATAGGAATTTGATTTGATTTGGTTTGATTTGATTTGGTATTAACTTCTAGCTATTATTCAAGAAGATTCTCCTTCAAGACAAATGTATTCCCTTGTACGTATTGGCATCATCCAGAAGGTTTTGTTGCTGTTATTGGAAATGAGGACATTTTTACATCCCAATTATGCTGCGACATACAGCGAGGGATCATTCCCATTGCATATCTCCAGATTCAGGACATCTTAAAGTTAGGGAATTAGTCTAGTTTGAATGCTATCCTTAATTTTCTGGGAAGACAGTGATTTCAGGGTCATATTAACATATAAATGCCCCTAATTGCCTTGTAGTGTACCTCTTTCCCTGATCTTAGAGGGAACGTGGAGAATTGTCTTAGACTAGATGCCTAAACCTAAACAGTTGAAGTCATAGTCCTACCTCTGTTTTTTAATTTCTACTTAAATTAGAGGACAGGAAGATAAAATATTGTAACCACTGCTTGTTTGAAACCATCCTCTGATTTGACTTACAGAAAGTTACCTTTGCTTTGACTCTCATCAAAATAAGATCTTCTTACTTGTTCCTGGCCACCCAAATGCCTTCCTTGGCTTATTCCTTCTTTCTGTGTAATTCAAGCTCATCTTCACTCTTAAGGCTCTTGCTAGCACTACCCACAGTCATATACAAAAGCGCTCTTGATACATTTGTTGTTGTTGTTCTCCACATTCTGCAATCTCCATGCATGGAGATACGCATTTTTTTCTTCTTGTTATTTCGGTCTTCACCCAAAACTCACCAACAAAATAGATTTCCTAAAGATGATTGTCTTCCTATTCTTTGAAGCTCCTCACCCTCACTTTGCTGTCCCATACAGGTAGATACTTTTGGGTCTGCTTTCTGCTCTGGCTTTGCACACAGTTTTCAACTGTATTGAGCAAATATAAAGTTATCAGCCGCTAAGCTGGTTTTGACCACACTTCTCAGACTCTATTTCTGAGATTGTGCAAAGGCAAAAATGTCCAGTTGAATGAATTCTTGTGCCATGGCTGGGCCTCTGAGGGACCTTCTCTGTAGGACCCAGCAAGGAGAGTGGAAGTTGTTGAGTAGGTGCCTGGGGACATCAGCCTGCCTACAACTTCTGTCCACTTGGCAGGAGGGACTCGGAGACAACTCTCAAGGAGGCAGTTGGTCATACGAGAAAAGGCTGAATGCTGTTTTCAGAAACTGAAAGCATTTACCAGGATTTATTTCTGTTTCCATATTGCAGCTCTTCATTTTTCTTTCCAGAGCTTTTTTCCAATATTTATAGAATAGCTACTGATAGACTGTGAGGCACCTGGGAAGGTCAAAAAAGGACATTTAAAATAAAACATACAACAAATTCTTTTTATTTTATCTTGTAAACACATTTGCAGTCTAGTTAGAACAACAAAGCAGCACATTTCACATATTTAGTTCCTTAATTTAATGATAGACACAAACCTTGACTGCTGTGATTCTGTTTCCTCTCTTGCAATCAATTTAATGCCATAGGAAATTCACTTTCAAAACCCTTTTTCATGGTAAACATAGAAACTTTTTATGTAGTTGCTATCAAGGCTTCTGCCGCTGCTGCTAACGTCATTGCATCGTTTGCAGGATCTTTAGTGGCGACAGATTCTTCTACCATTTTGCTTTTGAGCAGTCTATTAGCAATTTCACTATGACTGAGAGCCTCTTCAGCTAACTTTATTTACCATGTATCATGGAAAACTTTCTGCCAAGCAAAGTTTAGCACAATATAAGGTTTGATAAGATATTTGCAACACACTTTTTTTTTTTTTTACTGTTTTTTATGGGCTTTGAAATAACTCATCTGTCTCAAGTACTTTTTTTGTTCTTTTGAAGAGAATTTAACTCACTTTTGAAGGAAGTTAGCACTGTTATCCAGAACAAACTTTTGCATTTTTTTTTTTTAGTTATAGTCTTGTTCACAAATGTACACATTTCCTTTAAGAAGACATATGCGTAAACCACACTGCATGGACAGGAGTCAATAAAGGAAGCAATTCGTGTAAGCCTGTATGCTTCTATTTCTATTCAGTTTCTTAAGAAGAGACAATGGCAGCAGGATTGTCTGACAAGATGCTGTCATCTGAAAGCGTGTACTGTTATACGTGACTGATATGTCATGCTAGATCAGACAGAAAAGTGGTAAAAATAAGTCTAAATGGACTGTAACAGTATCTTTCAAACTTCAGAGTGTCTATAAAAACACCACTGGATTTTCAATTCCCAGGAGAAAATTAAAATTGAACCTCCCCCATTATTCTTTTAGCTTCACTTTTTCAAGCAGACGTTGAAGGGTTGTTTGGATCTGTGCAATTTGAACAACTGCGCAAAAATAAGAAGAGTGGAGAAATGAGAAAAGTAACTCACAAATTTTTCCCTCCTGTTTTTTTGTTTGTTTATTTGTTTGTTTTTTGCAACTATCCCTATCTGTACACAGGTCTTCAGTTTGAATATCCTAAAGGTGTTTAGACAACCCAGTCTAGCAGACAACTTCAGGAAATGCACCTTTTGGTATAAGAATGTAATTCCAGAGTGGCTTTTTAAAAGTTTCTCAGTGACTGATTTTTGCACTGTGCCAGGATTATATGATACATTGACAGTATAAAAATGAAAAAGGAGACAGGAAAAAGGGAAAAGAAAAAAAGAAGGGGGGGAGGGGGAAGAAAAAAATAATTTACAGCCAGAAATAGTGCTGAGAAGGGCATGCTCTGCAGGCTGATATAGGGCAAAGCAATCAGAGTTATGCCTTGGTACAGTAAGCGGAAAGCACAGCAGCTGCATGGCACTTTACTTCTTTGAAACCTCTAACAGGAAGCGGCCTTGACGTGATGCAGGGAACTAGTCCCTCAAATGCTCTAAGGCTATCGGTGCTCTCAGCACTTAGCGCTTTGCAGCAGGGACTGATGGTTTAGCCGGCTAGGTAGCTAGCTGTGCCTTAAAAAACATAGAAATACCCCCACAAACCTAGAAATATAGAAATATCTATACAAACCATGCCCCTTCACGTGGCATATCCCCTGTCACCTAATATCCCCATAGGGTGCAATGTCAAAACACTCTTGCAGGGACGGCATTCAGCATAGAGCAAGTCCCATCTATAGCCCCAGATTTTCCTGGCTCAGTTTCTTCAGGTTGGACCAACAGGGGATGAGTACAACACCTTCTATGGATCTCATTCTCCTGGGGTGGATTTCCACAAAGCACCTGGATGTTTTCAGGGCTGGTCATTCTCGTAACATTTGGAGTAATTTGAAAATTGCATGAGAGCAAGAGCTAAGGAATCTCTTTGCCACTTGCAGCTGTAGTATTAATAACGCCAAGTCACAGCCTTGTGACAGAGGAAGCTTTCAGACACATGCTGGGCGAAACGTGAAATTCAGGCCAGTGAGGTTAATTTATAAGCAAGCCAGAGGTCAGACTGTAAGGGCTGCTAAAGCTGTGTTTACATGAGCCTAAACCTAGCTGCATGCAAACACACACATGCACAGGCACAAGTAGGCACAGGCTTACACATGCAAAAAACTCTTTTTTCAAAAAAAAGAGAAAATAATTTTTTTCTTCTTCTTGATATGCATGTTGTGGAAAATGTGTGTCTCTGTGGGTCTGGTGACATGCAAATGTTTATGTGGGTGTTCAAAAAAAATGGAGAAGGTGTGAGGCATGTATTCAGAGAGCCAGAAAGCCACACACAGGCTTCTATTTATAGCACCCTCGTGGTGAAATAGAGAAACCTAACTGCAGCTTCTACCTGCTGTTCCCAACTGACGTTTGACAAGGGCGGATAAAAAAAAAAAAAAAAAAAACTTTTTGGGGTCTCTTTGTAGTTGTAACTGACAACAAAAAGTGATGAGTTAGCTGTTTCCTTCACGACCCTCGCTGAGCAGGTGAAGGAGGCAACTGTTTAGGCAAGAGCGGCAGAAGGCAGTGACGTGGATGTGGTGCCTGGAGATGGGCTGCATCCCCCCTCCAGAGCTGTGGCTGATGGAAAAAAAAAAACAGTGGTCTCAAGGGGAAGGCCAAGCTGTGATTCCCAGTCTGGATTCCCAGACCCATCACAAGCCTGGAGCCACCTGAAGGTGCATGAACTTTTTGATTTCTTTCTAGTTCCACCCATTAGAAAGAGAAACAGAGAGGTCTGGAGTTGCAGTATCAGGGTTGAGCTCTGAGGTTTTATTTCAAACCCACAGGTGACTTTATAGAAATAACAAAACGGCTCTCATTTTGCCCTCAGCCTTGTTTCAGTGAATTCTTCTAATATGGACTCAGCTGGACTTCATATATGCCTGTCTGTTCTCATGTAGTGACTACTGCAGCATTTACTGTTTTGCTTCCCTGAGGGGACTAATTTATTCAAATATTTTTCCTGTTTGAAGCTGAGATACTCAGTAAGTCAGAGGCTGAGGTGAGCAGGCATCTTACCACCCACCTCTTTCCACTGCAACGAATGGTCTTTGCAGTCCTCAGTGCTGGCCATGGTCAGAATAACTGTTTTGACTCAGAACGAATGTTCCTATGCTGATAAAGGACGTTTTATCTTCCTCAGCACCCCACTTCATGGTTCTCCTGATCATGCTATGTCAGTGCAAATCTGCAAAAAGGAGTTGATGATTTCACCTTCACTACCTTCTCGTGGGTAGTGAAGGCAGATCTGATGGTCAGAACAGGATGGGGCTGGGAGCAGAATTTTCAGGTTGTGCATAAGAGTCCTGAGTTTGACCCAGTGCCAATGAAACAGCTAACTTAAAGCTAAAAAGATTTTTTTTTTCCTGGCTCCAATTCTTATTTTACAAAATGTAAAAAATGCAAATGGACAAAAATAGTTTGTAAGCTGGTATTGGTTGCAGCATGAGGATCTTTCAGGAAAAAAAAAAAAAACATTATTCAGTAGCAGGAACATTCTATTTTTAAATTTTAGAATAATTTTCAATTATTTGTTTTAAAAAGTTTTGACTTGAAATTTTGTGTCAGTGTAGTTTTAAACAGTAACATCTGAAAAAGCTAAGGAAATATACAGCTGGATTCATGTTGGATGAAATCATTACTTTTGGAAGTAAACTTTGAACTCTATTGACTCACCAAAAATTCAGAATATTTTAATTTTGAATCAATCTGAATTGAATTTTTATGTTAGTGTTTTAGAAATTCAAGTGAACCAAAAATTAGTTATTTGCACAGTGCTAGCATAGTAATAAGCAGTGAGTTTTGCTGATTTTTATCTCATCTGGAATTGCCAGCAAAGAAATTATTTGGAACTTCTATTTAATTCTAACTTTTCTTTGTTTCATTCCTCCAATACTAAATCTGTTTTGACTGAGCAAACTGGCCGTGTGGCATAGTGTGTGTTCATAGACTGCAACAGAGTTCATGTCTTAGGGATAAACAGCCCTGAAGTTTTTCAGATCATGATATTGCAATATTGTAATTGTTAGGGATAAAATTTGGACATAGCATTCTGGTGCATTAATTCTGATAACTACACTACTAATAAATTATTGGATTTTCTTTGGTGAATATTCCTGAGTATTCACTTGAATATGCATATTTTCTTGTCTGCCAATAACCACTTTGGGGAGGGATTAGAGAGGTGTGACAAATGCTGCTAAGATGGATTCCTTGCAAGCAGAAAGTGAAAAGGCACTATTTTCTCCACGTTCTTGTTATTCTAGGCCACTTTTTCTTCTGCTGCTATTGTGTTGCTTTTCTTATGACAAAGTACGAAAAAAAAATCTAGGGAAAAAAAAAAGAAAAAGAACTAGACAGAAATTTCTTTAAAAGCAGAGGTCCCACCTTAAAGATAAAAGTCAGCAGCCAAAACTCTTCTGTTAGAGAGGAAACCAGCAAGACCTTTAGAAAAAGAGGGTAGAACATGTTCCTCTCTCCCACTTCTCCTCTCATGTGCAGGAAGACACCAAAAGTCCCCGTGAAAAGCAAAGTGTTGCCTTGGCCTCCAGGTCAGCGGGGGCAAACAACGGTAGACCAGAAGGTGTGGTGAGCTGCCGCGGTGGGTGTGGGTGCAGCACGTGTTGACATGACATTGACTTGCACTGTACTTCAGAAACATGTCTTGCTGGAGGATAGCAGCACCAGAAGCCTGGCCCATGTCCCTGGGTTGGGTTGAGATGTTGTGCTCACCCCAGAGAGCTCATGGCTGCAGGGACAGAGACAACAAGGGTGGACAACAATGGGGACAAAGTGGCACAGAGTGACAAAACAGTTTCCTCACTCCTTCTACAAGGTCATGCTGATGCTGTGGAAGATGCTGCAAAGACATGTCAGCTGCGGGAGTTTTTCTAGACACATTTTTGCATTTGTTATTCTAACAGAGTCATGAAGTTTTAGGTTGGGCACCGCATAAATGTTGGTTCCTAGCCTAGGGTCAAGCACTGCTAGGCATATTTTGGGTTTTAAATTTGCGTTAAGTAGAACATGTTAGGGCAATGCTTACCCTCTCCAGCTCACTAGTCAAGACGAAAACACAGGCAGGAGAGGTCCCTCAGTTTTGCCCCTAGGCACACTCGAGGAGGTCACGGTGAGGTGGGGTTCAGGGACAAAGAACTGACCTCAGCAAATTCTCCCCAGTCAAAATAAAATACTTTGTTATAATTTTACCTGAGGATAATTCAGGCACTTCAGTCATCCTGAGGTTAAGAAAAAAAACAACCCAAACCCAACTTCTTTTTTCAGTGAAGGCAAGCCCTAACTGTAGACCTAGCTTGAGGGCTTGCCTTCACCAGGGATACTTGGTAGATTGGCATTGCCAGTTGGCTAACTGCTGTAAAAAAATGTCATGGATATTCCCTCAGAACCTCCCCATCTCTTCTCCTTCCAAACTAAAGCTCATCTTCGCTGTAAATCTGCAAGTATTTAGCCTGGGGCAAATGCTTGTGATTTAAGGGCGAGAAGAAGATATTGGTTCCTGAAATTAATTGACGATAAGTAGGAACATGTCATCTAGAGCCGTCTTTACATATGGATGTCTGCGAATCGTCTCTTAAACAGGAGCAGGGAGGGTTTGTCACAAACAGCAGCTCTTCTGTAGCCCTCAGGTGCAGCGTTTAGACCATTTTTTTTTTTTTTTTCCAATACAAAAAGCCACCTCTCCCATCCCCCTGCTTGTACTAGATTGAACCAAGGCTGAGCAAAAGCTGGCAAAGCTCCAGCCGAGCTCAGAGGGTATGCTCAAAAGCAGGAAGCTGTGGCAAAGCTGAGTCGCTAAAAAGCTGCTGGAGCTAATATATTGTGGTCATGGGGATAGGCTGCAGTATCTGAGTAGCGATGGGAAGAGTAGAAAAGCACCTTCAAAACAGACTTGAAAAATACTGCTGATCTTCGCACTTTGGCTAGGCTTTTGTGCTCACCGTTACGCTTGAGACGTTCAGACCAACTTCTGTGCTGAGGGTGCCACACTCTGCATATAGACGATCCCTTGCTTGGGAAGGCTCAGCACAGTGCCTGCCTTGCAGATGCCTCACTTGCCCCCTGTGCACTGAAATGCAGCATCGTTTTGGCTTTGAAGGTGGAGGGACGTGGAGGGTTGTATGCATCCGACATCTGGGGCAAAGCTGGTTGTAAACACTTGGTGGCAAAAAGCTAGAGTTAAATGTCTGGATTTTTTTTTTTTTTTTTTTTTTTTTAATGGGATGGGGAAAAAGGGTACTGGCTGTGGAGCTAATAAAAACACCAGGTGGTCAACATATCATGGAGCCTCATTGTTCTAGGAGTTTGTTTCATTCATTAATAAGAACTGCAGTGATGAGAACAGGATGCATAGTATTTCCATGTGAGATAGGCAGGCAGGAGATGGAAGGGGTGAGTTAAGACGAGCTTTTCCTTCTCTTAGTGCCCTTGGGAGAAGGTAGGGAGTGACCTGGTTTCAGTTCTGAAGAACAGTTTTAAGTAGAGATAAAGGGAAGACTTCCACAAGCTTCTCAGTGAAGCTTGTTAGCTAATATCAAAACATCGTAGCTCTTTAGAGAGCTGCAGCCAGCACATCTGATGGGAGGGATAAGATGCTCTCTCCGCACTTGAAGTGTGCTCTCTGCCCCTCTGGGTCACAGCAGTAGGCTCCTCTTTTTCAGTGCAGTCTGAGAGATTGTTTCTCCTTGTGTCTCTGGAGAAAACTCAAGGAACCACCAGTATAAGAAGGGGAAATAAATGTAATTTCTGTGATCCCTACTCTATCATGGTCAGAGCATACACAAGCATCCAAGGGCACTGTTGTCCCACTTGTCCTCCTTGCATTAACCCATGGAACCAGGACAGGCAAAGCAGGATGTTCTGAGAACCTGCATGCTGTTCCTGTATGTTTTGTGGCTCTTCAAGAGGGCCCTGCTCTTGGGTGGAGGAAACTGTGAGTATGTCTTAAATTGGTTACTTGAGCTGTGTCAAACCCACTCTCAGGTTGTGCTCACTGCTTGCCCATCACTCCTTACAGCTGCTCTGTGGCCTAACCCGTCTAGCCGTAAGCATGTGAAAGAGGGATCTAATTCAAAGAAAGAGTTGGGTTCTCAGACCAGCTCCTGAAGTTGGGTCAGGCTGGCCATCTCAGCACCCTATAACAGGTGGTGCTTTGTGCGTACTTTGTGTCTTAGTATGGGCTTCAGTCAGGAACAAGCGAGGTGTACGTGGAGAAGGATATCATAGACCCCATCTGCCAGGTTCCACTTTAGTCTTATCTGGATAGCCTCTATGCCAGATATGCAGCCAGAATAGTGCCCAGGAAGGAGGCAGTGATGGACCTGTTGTTTTCAGGCTGATTCTTACAGCCCAGCACAGAGATATCCTTATCCAGCTGCGCAAAGCACAGAACACCCGACCCCAAATACCCTCTATGCTCTAGCTCTGCTGTGGGGTCGCATACAGCCTTGTACTTAGTGCTGTTCTCAGGAGGGGACAGAACATGAAGAGTAAACTTTTTCCTAGAGAGTATGCTCTGCCCTAGAAGCAGAGTTTAAATACAGCAACAACAAAAAATACTCATCTGTGTTGGCCTGAGCTGTGGTTTGGAAAGAGAAAAGGAGAAAAGAAACAAAACAAAAATACTGTCCCACAAAGAAGAGAAAACAGGAAAGGAAAAGAACAAAACATCCTGTACACAGCAGCCAGTGAGGCAAGGAGGGAGGGTCCATGGCATCTGCATCCCTGTGCTGAAGTGGGCATGGGCGGTCTCTGTAGTCTGACACAGGCCCAAGCTCTGTGTCAGAAAAATGACATCTCTTGTTTGCTTCCAGACTAGATCAGAAGGTCCAGCAGTAACTTCAGACCCTCTCTAAAGGCCTTTTAGCATCTACAGGCTCTATCATTACTGGTGCATTTCCTGGGATAAGTAACAAGGATCAAAGATCTGCAGTTGGGTGCAGACAGACATAAGCTCTCTCTGTCCTGCTCCAAGCTGACTGGATGAGGGACCAGTGCTGATCCTGAGGCTGTGTAGTGAATTTCATACTGTATTTTGATGGAGCTGACAAAATCAACACACCCGAACCAAAGTGTGGGCAGAGGAACTTGGGTCTCGCTGCACTTGTCTGTGCAAAATGCTTGTTTTTCATCACAGCTGACAGCCTGAGAACAAAATCAGTGTGGGGACTTAGCTTTGGTGCCAGAGAAACCTTTCCCTTAAGGGATACTTTACTAAGCCCAGTTAAACACCAGTCAGGTTCCCCTCTTCTGGTCATTGTTTGTGTGGTCGTGCTGCAATGGCTGTGATTTCCTCCAAAGCCCATAAATGTCACTATTTAATCAGTTCCAGAGTTACCGCCTCCTCCTTCGAGCACACTGCATGCATGAATCTATCACCGAGCTGCTGGAGCTAATCTCCTTCCTTGCTTTTCCTTCTGGAGAGAATAAAATTATTTTTTGAAATAGAGGAAGAGTATTTCCAAGGGATGGAGAATACAGTCTTGTATGGGGAAAGTCAGAGCTCACTCATTTTGCTCCACCGTGGATGGAAGGGGAGGATGGACAAATAGTGCATTGTCAAGAGGCAAAACCTGAATGAATCCTGGAAAAGCTGCTGCTTTCTCATCGCATCATCCTTGAGGTTAGTTATACCAGTAAAAAACACTCACAGAGTTTCTCTTAAATGGCTACACTAAATGACGAAGGCAAACCATGAGAAGTACTTTCCACTTCTCCCATGCATTTTTCCATTGTTCTCCCTGGAAAAGTATTCCAGGAGACTGTCAGGAATATTTTTTTCCTCTGCTTTCTTGCGGAAATTTGAGACATCCAGCTGATTAGACACATTATAGTGCCACATATACTTGAGAGAGCCCAGGGCAGAAACTGTGGGTCTTCTTCCTCACATTACAATTACAATGACACTAAAGTCCTCTCTAATGAGACTGGAAAAAACATGTTAATTTCAGAGGGTTTAGGCTTAGCTTTAAACTGGCTTTCTCATTTTCCCAAATCATTTAATCTTGAGAATGGAAACTTTTCTGATATAGGGACAAAAAATGACTTGGCACATACGATATTTTTAACAAGGTATTTGATATTTGGGTATTTTAATAGGTGCTGCCAACTTACATTACCATTCATTATAGCTCCCTTATATCCCCTGTCCTCTCTTTTCCACCTCTCACCAATCCATACCTTTTCTTTTCTAGCTTGTTTATTTTAGGGCACAAAGCTACTTAGAATTATTTATTTTTGGATCAGCTACTGATTCACTTAGTGACCGACTTATTTCATCACTCTATGCTTCATTTTACCTATACATTAAGGAGGATTAATAATACCTGCTTTTCAAGGTGGTTAGAGCCTTAATTCATTCTTATAATGTTTATAAAGAGATTTGAGATCCTTGGCTCCTGGAAGTTAGGGAGTTGCAAAGTATCTTGCTTTTACTTACTGGTGTCTTTTGTTTAACTTTGTGTTATAGAAGTACAAGAAACCCTGCAATTACTTGAAGGGTTTATTATTTCCAGGGTTTAGTTTATACTGCAGTTCAGGTACAGGCTTTTTTTTTTTTTTTTTCACAGAGGTTTCAATCAGACTTAACATTATGATCTACTTTACTGAAGGATGCTAGGTGTTGGGAAAGACAGCAGTGGTTATTTCAGGGTGAGTAACAGAGCTGTGCACTGTGGTGTGATTCTCTTGCAAATCCCATGTGCTCCTCTCCAGAGGTGGCTGTATTAATAAAAAATGGGTAGTCATAAAGCCTAAGGAAAAAAAAAAAAAAAAAAAGAAAAAAATGTTTCTCACAGTATGGTGCATTTGCTCCAAATATTTTGTCAGCTTTGTGGGAGATCATTCAGAGTTTATGAAGAAATGTGAAAGGATAGTAAACCAGGTGAAGACGTGAAAGGAGCGTCTCTGAATGAATCTTAAAAGTAATTTGCAGTTATATCATGTTTGCTGAGTGCTCTACTGAATAATAGTGCCAGTGACCACATCTGCTACGGATATCACAGTCTTATGCAAACATTACTTACAGAAGGGATAAATTTGAACTTGGATGCAGACAGATCATCAGATTGGCTATAGCAAAAATAGCTCCACTGAAATCACTACAGACTACTTATTTCTTCACCTCTTGTCTTATACACTTCGGCTGGTTTGTGTAATGCAGAAAATGTAGTTGTGCAGAAAATAAGTGGATGGAATACCCCTCCCAATGAAGTTAATAGGGGTTTTGCATTCAATGTGAATGGGACTAGGCTTTCTCCCTGCTCTGCCTCCTTCTGGACTGATGTCAGAATCATAAAATCCACCACCACCAGTCCTGTGTGCAGGCATCTCTCCATAGAGGAGACAAGCAGAATGTCAGATCAGCTGAAATATCAACAAAGCAGAGCAGAAAAAGAAATGGGATTTGGGCTGTCTGATCCCTATGCCTGTCTTCATCCTCCAATGCTGTTTAGAAGAGCTCCAGGGTGAACTGAACCAGCAGCCACCAGGATCACTGTCTGTTACTGTGGTGGGAATTGTTTCTGCAGAGGCTATTGCACCCCAAGAGTCTCCCTAGTCAGGAGTATTGGCGTGCCTTCTAGGTGCTTGCATCCAGGCATACACAGAAGGGCAGCCAAAATATGGCCCAAACTAAAGCCTCTCTTTCACAGAGCTTTTATTTTCTGGACTCAACCTGCTAGTTGCTGTGATTTTTTCATCTTGGCAGACTTTGATAATTATTCAGATGACATATATAGGGAGGCCACGAATCATTAACAATTAACCCAACTATCCAGCTCTGGAGCCACTGCCAAATATTTGTTGGTTCGTGGAGGAAGTCTAAGTGAATAAACTGTACTGAGTGACAATGGCTCTGCTTCCCAGCCAGACTGAACAGCTCATAATGTAACTCAAACGTTTCCTCTTTCTAAGCCTTCTTATAAAAGAACAGACAAGGAAAGGGCAAAAAGGACATTTAGAGAAACACAAAACTGGAAAAACAACCACTGATGTAATGTACTTTCTAAACTAAACATAAGGCATGCACTGTTACATCTATTTGAATAATGATTAAAACAAGACAAAACAAATAGACGTGTAATTTTGTCTGCTGACCTCAGAACGTTGAAAGAAAAGTGTGAAAAATGCCATGTTGGATCTATAGGAAATATATGTCTTGTGCTAGGCATTGTCTGACTCGTATTTACTCCTAGTAGAGAGAAGCACCAAAAAGTAGAGTGGGCACCGTGCATAGAACTGTGTGTAGGAACTAGGGCACCCAAAGCAGATAAGCAATAGAAATATCATGGTCCCTGGTGACCATCTTACGTGATCCTACAAGGCCCTGATGAAACCGTGTCTTCATTGTGGAAATGCAAGGAAAAGAAGACAGGCTTTGTAAAGAGTTTAGAATTTGAATCACCAAGGTAGTGAGAGAAGGACAATTTTGCAATCTCATTTTACAGAAGGATAACTAAGGTATGGAAAGATCAAAGTCCTTTCGCCACTTAACCTCTTCCACTAGTCTAATCTGGCCCATTCACTTACGCCTCTTACGACAGCAGGGCTAAGTGTCACAGCAGTGGTGTCTTCAGGCTCAGGACCTATGTGACTTGCTTAAAATCACAGAGGAAGTGTGTAGGAATAATACCCTGATCTCTTGAGTCCCGCATCACTCTCTCAACCACAAAACCATCCTTCCTGTATCTGTATAAAGATATAGCTGAGAGAAGTGATTTTATGTACATATGCACATATACAGAATGCCTTATAAGGAGGATAGGCATGCTAAGGTGAAAGTTTCATTAGAAATCAGATACATTCAATAAACCTCTGAGTGAATCTTTTTGGATAAAGGAATCTTGTTTCTGTATACTCCTCCAGCCACTTTCTCCCTTTTCAGGCATCACAACAGGACTGGTTTTCTGGCCAAGTTTCGTGAAATAATAGAAAAAAAAATCATGTGAATCTGAGCTGGAGCAATGCTATAGAGATTGCTTTCATAATGCAAATCATTACAACTTCAGTGCATCTGGTATGGGTTGCAGTCACTGATTTATTTCAATGATTTTCTTTATATATAAAGTGAGTCTTTTTTGTGTGGGAAAGTGAAAAGCAAAAATGATGAGAAAGTGGACTTCATTCTGCAGTGAATGCGTAGGTTCAATATGGACAATGACAACTTTGATAAAGTTAACCAGCAGATTTTGGCTAGAGTTAGCTGAGCAATTCTGAATTAAGGTAGAACACAGCTGGACTGTATTTTCAAATATTCTTTAAGAGATATTCTTATGGAGACACTTATGTGATTAGTAGGTGACAAGTTCAAGATGTACAAAAAGAAGCGATTCCTCTTATGCTGTATCATTAAGCAGTGGAATTCCTTTCTGCAATAATTTCTCTGGATACTCAAAAATTCACATGGATTCGACAAGCAACCGCACAAATCTATGAAAGAAAAGATCATCTAATGTTGGATACAAAGATACATTCTTGGCTCAGGAAGTCTCTGAGCCACAAGGCAAAGACTTCTGGGGAAAGGTCACTACAAGCCTTATTTTTCAATGCTTTATTAGTGTGACCTAGGGATATTAGTGTGATTAGGGATAGGACATACGCCACGGCAAGAGTATGTAACTGTTCACTTCCCTGGCTTCCTAGACCTGTCAGATTCATTTGTGCTTGCAAGGAAGTGAATTGGAGGAACTGAGCCCAGTCTCTAGGTGGTGGAAGTGAAGCACTGCATCAGTGAACTCTAAGATGTTAGAGGTGGGCTTCCCAGAAACGCTCAGGATTGGGACCTTTCTGCTAAGGTACTAAGAATTGATTCCAGTGAAAGCAGAGAGAAGCCAGCAGAGAGGGTATGCTCACCTGACATCACTTCTGTCGCCTGAAAGACAGGCAGTGCATTTAATCCAGTTGGGTAGGCTTACTCTTTCTTCACTTGGAAGATACAGGCACATCCAGAGATAGATTCATCGCATCCTAAAATGGCACGAGTCACATCCCGGATCTCTATTCACTATATAGTAGCAGTGTATTTATATGTGCCTCAACTTATGTGCTGTGAAATGACATCTAACCTACTTTGAGGTGCCCTATCGTATTTTTTGGCTTCTGGATGACCCTCTAGAAGGCATGTGCTTCCCATGGGTTGTCTTTTATATTAGGTGTATGGATGTCGTGGATCACTTAGAGCATCTGAAATGATAGCGGACATCTATGTCTAAGCAACTGATTTAAGCCTCGTGGTTCACCTATGAACAACTACACACAGGTACCTAGGGAGTCAGGAGTTGAATCGCATCTCTGGTTTCGAGATGACCCAACTGGGGTAAGATGAGTTTCAGCGAATGACTTTGAAAAATGCCCTCTTAAGAACAGAAAGTGTGCAACCTCTTCTGGGAACACTCAGCATGTTGCAGTAAAGAAAGCTTCCTTTTTTTCTCTTCTCCTCCACTTTTATTGTTCCAAAAGCCTTGCTTGATAGCAGGTGTACAGTTCCAAACCCTAAAGGAAAGTCACTTTTTTCACAAAGGGCCCCTGCAGAATTAGTAATAAATGTCTCATACCTGCAACAAATAATTTTTACATTTAGAAATATATAAACCACAGAGGGTTTTTTAGAATGCATCACTTTACAATAGTGTAAAAACAAAAAAGGAGAGATTCTCAAACTTGTAACACAATAAAAAAAGCCAGCTGCTATTTTACACTAGCTCTCAGTACAGTAGATGGAAAGTGGCTTTTAATTAGTGGTTGGCCATTAGTTTGACAGAGCCCCTTCATGACAAACTGCAAGTCGCTCTTGCCCATGGAAGCAATTTTGACTTTTCTTGGATGGGGGAGGGAATCTCTACTAAAACATCTTTCTTTCCAAAGGTCTACTTTCCAAAGATCTTTGACAGTCAGGACAGCTTAGCCCAAAGTTTCTTGGTCAGGGCACATTTACATAGATGGGCAAAAATGGATGAAGTTCGTTTTGCTTGAACTCCAGACCGGCTGGAGTTTGGCCAGCTCTCAGCTGGAAGCCAGAAAAATCATGTTAGGATGGAGCTCTGCCTAAGCTAATAAGATCTGATGGTGAGAAGTACGACATATTTGTTTGGGCAAGGCATCATATTCATTTAGCTCCACAGCTTCTGCCTAGCTCAGCATGTAGGGATTTCTGGTTCTGTGCACCCATGTCCAGTGCCTTCACCTTCACTGATGGTGATATCTAAAGAGAAGGAAGCATATTAGAATGATTCCAAACTCCACCAAGAACTTCTGTTAATATACGAAGTGTTAATTCTGTTAATATATATCAGGCCTGTAGTCAATAGGGCTTGAACTATTCCTTCCTTAAAAAACAGTCTAGGCTTAGGGAAAAACATAATTTGACAGATCCCTATCTAGCAGATTTTGCTTTTGCAGCTATTGAGCATTTCTGAGACACACATCTGCTCTCCAATGAGGCAGCAGCACAAGGCTGCAGACTAGCTGCTCATCAGGACAGACTGTGTTACAGAATGCCTCATGCATGCAGATAATGCTGGCTGCAGTTGTGATGTGACAACCCAATACAACGCCCTTGGACCATCCTCGAACTCTTGGTGCACAGATCTGAGAATGCTGTGTGGTCTTCCTTGTTAAATGTGCGTGTTTGAACATGCTCACCTTTATGTTTTTCTAATACATGGGAGGGTCGGAAGCGGAATGGTCTCTTCTATTAAGTATCCTTTCTGGGCTTATCAAACACACAGCAATACTAGCATGGCTCTGACTATGCTTGGTGTTCAGCTGAGCTCAGGCCTTTAAGGACTATGAGAACTCATGCAAAATGTTTTAAGCTGTATCTCACTTTTAAATAATGACAATAATACAAGCACTGAAGAACGGCATGATAGATTGTGCACTTGGGGTCTTTTTTTTTTCCTCTCCAAATATTGACCTAATCAAAACAAGGGCTTGAAATGAAAATGTCCCTTCGATGCTAATTGTGGTCTTGAGGTCACAGCTAAGTAGCAGTGCGTCAACAGTTAATATAGAACCTCATTCTTCCTAAAACTGGTGTGAATTGATAGTAAAGCTAGGGATGTCAAATGCATGACACTGATGTGAAGCCAGTGGGAGTGGGAGTTGAATCAAACCCCTAGTGAATTATCATTACTCTGAATTTCTCTGATTTCTGGCAGGTTTATGGCACGGTCTCTACGTTATTTTAACTTTGTATTTTCGTGCGTGTGTGTTTTAACATCCTGTCTGTTTGAATGCTGCATAACCACAGTGTGTTCCCCAGGGGCATCCCTTCTACATATACACGAAGTTCTGCTTAGTGTTTCACTTGGATTTATTTGAATCTTTTATTATTACAGTGCTGAATGAATACTTGCATTAAAAACGCTTATCCCAATAATTTCACCAAAACTTTTTTTTTTAATGACTTCATCACATGGAGGCATTGGCACAAAGAATCTCTGTGAATACAATACAGTGATATAGATTTTTAAAAAATGAAGTTTTGTCTACCCACAATGCTTGTAGTGGTCTAATTAAATTTGTACAACACGAAGTGCTATCAGACACTACACGAACACTTAAATTGTTTTAGAAGCAGCATGTATTGATTAGCTTTGGGAGAAAAAAAAGTCTTCAGAAATATTTTTTTCTAATGGAGCATTTTTATGAATGGAAATGGAGAGTTTTTAAAAATCTGACAAGATCAGAAGATTTAAAGGATTTCATAATCAGAACTCAGCACAAAAAAAGATCTTTTTTTTTTTTTTTTTCTCCTGCATTATACAGATAGTGTCATTATACTGAATTTAATGTGGCTCTAGGTTATCTTAGGAAGGACTATGTGGCTGCTCTGTTGAAGTCTTTATATTTTAATTGGTGAAATTAAGCAAAATTAAACTATTCTGTATAGGTAAAGCCTGCATATAGACTTAAATATGGGCAATTTCCATCATTACAGTCACAGGTATTGTTAGAGTGAGGGCATAGCATTTCATATGAGGGTTGTTGATGGCAGGCCCCTTGCTCCCACCATGGGATTTCTTTCTCTAGCAATTCACCTTCTCTCCTGTTTATTTTGGCCCTATGCTGTGTTTGTTTGTTTGTTTTTTAGTATAGTTTCATAAAAAAACATAAATTATTCAATTTCACTGTTAGTGAGCCAGTCATTTTCTAAGTTACTAATTTAAATTAAGCCAAGGGAGAGAGGACAATGGAAGAGGAGTGGTAACTCAGAGATAGGACATTTCTGCAAAATTTGAGAAAAGTGTTTGCCAAATTAATGCCCTCAGAGAGGAATTCCCCCAAAGAGAAAGGCATCAGCCTAAACTCAACATTCACATAGAAAAGCAGACTAACACGCATCTCAGTTTTCACCAGCTGTGATGGTGAAATATTCTTAGTCTAAAGAGAGTTCATTAAGGTCAGGGCATTTGCATCAGTTTTGACCAGGCTGTTTTCATTCACTGGTGCAGCAAAATGATGGTTTTGCCATGATCACCTGACTCACTCACAAAGACAACATCTTACTTTAGTCTTACTTTAAGTCTTACTTTAGACTGAACATCATCTAGCCAGGTAGAAGGTTAGACTGAGGTAGATGTCTAGATCCTAGATCATAGATGTCTATGATCAGTGGCGAGCACGCACTTCCTCAAGGTGATGAGCACCTTGATGATGAGGTGATGAGCACAAGGTGATGAGCATGATCCTAAATGAATGGTTGGAATGGGCAGCCTCCTTCCTGGGCAGTCACCTTTTAGGACAGCTATGGTCTCCACCAAGTACAGAAGGATCCAGTGCTGCTAGCATATGCCCAATAACTCATAAAAAAACAAGTGAGAGCAACCATATAGTGGTTAATTCAAGAACAGTGGTTATTTCTCCCCATCAACAGAGCAAGAGCCTCTGATGATGGTGATCTGGACTGCTTACTGCTCCCTTCATCTGTGCCACCATGGCATGCACAACAGCTAAACTAAGCACCTATATAAACTGGCCTTCTGTGTTTGGAGCTGGGCAGAGTCCCAGGGCCTTGTGGTGAACATAGTTAAGAAAGGTCTATTCTTATCCAGCCTTGTCAAGATAAGATCCCTGTGAGAGTTCACTTGTAGGCAAAGGGAACCTGAAGTGCATTTGGAAAAAAAAAATAAAAATTCCTCTCCAAGCAAGCTCCAGGTCTCCACTGAGCCAGTCACTGGATTTCCCAACCGCTCTACTAAAAATAAATTGATGAAAATGAAAACTTTCTCTTGGCAGGGATTTTGACAAGTGTCTAATGTAGACCTGTGCTGATGCAGTCAATGAGTAATAATATCAGCAGAGTCAGCTATGGGAGAGGTTTATATTTTTCCCTTTTTTTTTTTTTCCTTCTCTTTCCTTAGAAAGGGGGAGGGCTGTGCTGTAGCACAGTATTTACAGTATAACATGATTCAATTGCCAGAGGGGGAAAAAAGTCAACCCATTGTTCAAGGACCATGCATGGATTGAACATTAAGAAGTAAATTTCCCTGCCTGAAAAAATGTAACCCCTCCTCTTTCCCTTTGGCACAGCTTCATCTGGAAGCTTTACATGTGCAACTTGGTTTCAGAAGGCAGATCAAAATTCATGCCCAGGTCTGATAAAAATGAAGGCCATCTTTGTTGAATCTAACAGAAGGATCTTTTCTGCCTTATGGAGCCAAATCTTGTATTTTTATTATTAAAGAATGGATTTGTTACAGTCAGAAAGAAAGCTGCAAGATCAAGTGAAGCACTACTGAGTTACATCAAGATCTTACATGTGTTTTTTTAAAATGCACTTGATTCAATATTAAAAACAGCTGATGTAAACCTGATGGACAAAGTCAGCTGAAGCTGCAATGGGATGGGAGTGGGTTCAGCATTATGACTGCTGTCATGTCCTATATCAAGCTGCAATGACTCTTGACTGTTGAGAGACCCCTCGCTTAACAATTTTGGATAGTTAACCTTAAAAAACATAAAAGTTATAAACGGAAAATTCTAACTCCACGAGTAACTTTGAAAGCCTGGAGAGTATTTAACAATCCTCTCCATTTACATCTTGTGAGAACATGCATCAACATGCACTCAGGATAAACAAAATGAGGTCTCTTCTGTAATTCTGAAATCCTTTTGAAAGATGAGGAAAACTGTCAGAAAGCTTTTGTTATCCAATATTCAAGGTCAAGTTATGACTTACCCATCATGTACTTCATTGTATTAAGTAGTATAATATCTGAGTAACCAGTTGGAAGAAGATAATTTTTTCCATCAGTTTATAGAGACCATTGTGTCTGCCAAAATGAATGAAGCATCATATACAAATACTTCTATGTTGTTAAAGTATAGGTTGCTGAGTTTAGCTGTAATTTCCCAGAAAGCACTGAGAAGTGTTCGCCTAGAGACATCCAGACCCTGCAGAAACAGCTAGCTTGGTTGGCTGATTGTCATTCTTACTGAATATTTGCAAAAAAAAGATGTACAAGTGCCTATATGAAGCAAGCACTTTTTGTTTACATAGCCCTTCATGATCATTTTCTGATTTCTTTTTCTTAGAGTGTTCCTTTCTTTAACTGAATTACAAGTGCAAAAACAAGATTGTGGTCATGTCATGTTTAAACAGGCAAAGTTTCAAACATGAAGCCACATCTATTATTCAGCACTATCTTCTAAAAACATTAAAAGATACCCTTTTGAACTCTGTGGTTATTTTTGTCAGAAGACAAAGCTTCTTCAAGCTGAATTCTACCCTGAAACCAGGGTGTGAATAACATTTTCATTGCCTTGTGAATGGCTCAGGGTTACAACTTGCTAATTTAACTGCTCAGTGTTCATTGTATTCCTTCTACCCTTCTCTCCCATGCATTGCTTCCTTCCTTCCATCCCTGGCACCATTGAACGATGCAGCCCCTTTAATGCTGATGCTCGCAGGACCCTTTGCTGAGTTAATTGACTTCTCTAAGCTGGTAGAAAACCATTCAATTTCTATTGCTGTCTTTTTCTGCCAGCTCAGTGAGCTGAATTGGTTCAAAAATAGATATGGGGTGCTATGGGAGCTGGTGGAGCAGGAGTGGTGATGGCAGATGTAGTCCAAAGTGAGAGAGGAGGAAGGGAGGGAGAAACACCCTCCCCCCAGCTACTGCTGTTAAATTAATTCAGCTGCATTGTCTACCTGCACTTTATGTAGATATGGAACCATTTACCTGATTCATTCTTCTCCCTACTTAGGGTAGAAATTAATGAAATAGCAGGTTCCTCTTAAAACAAAGGGTGAGAGGTTGCATTATTTGCATCTTCAGGCTTTTAAAATCTTCTATAAATCTGTCTGGATTTGGTTAACTTTTATATTGACATTCAACCTTAAGGAAGAATGGAGTCTTCCAGAGTCCAATGAATCTGTTCATCTGCTTCTATCATATGCTTCCATGTTAATATATACTTATGTTCGTTGCTCAGAAAGGAGGAAAGGACATGATAAAAAATTAATAAACATGGACCAATTCTCTTCTGTGCTGTATCAGCGGCCTTGGCTCACTATCTTTCTATCCATTATCAAACAAGTTTTTTTGCTAGACTATGAGATACACACAAGATGAGAGAAGGAACTTAAAGGTGAGTAAAAAGCCTGAAAGAAACTTAATAGTGAATATATTTAAAAAAGCCTGAAAGGACTTAAAAGTGACTATATATATACATATATATATATATTTTTTTCAGATAAATCACAAGTAAATGCAAAGTTAGGAAAGTAACTCTCCTTATTTGTAAGGACAGCTGATGGGAATTTTAGCTAAAATTTGCACAAGAGTAGAGCAGTGGAAATTGGAAATTAGGATTATTATACTACAGCAGATTGCAAATGACTTATTTATTTATTTATTTTGTGGTAAGAAAATGAGAAAACACCTGCTCAGAAAAAAAAATCTAAAGTCATACTTAGGATAAGTGGAATTGACATTTTCATTTTGACTTTATTGATTTGACTTGTCTATTTTGATTCATAATTTAATCCTGGACTAAAGTAAATTTATTTTATATATGGCAACAAAAGCTGACACAAGAATTTTTCATCACAACAATATATTTATATTTTATGGCAATTACTTTTTTGGGGGGAAAATATAGATGGGATGAAATCACTATTTTCTAACAGAATAAAGCTGGTCATCCCAAGTAAAACATTTGGCTTGAATTATCTCTGACTTGCATTTATCTAACTTAGGAATGGTGCCACAAAGCCACTTGGGATAAAATCATAAAACTGAGAGGGAAGCATGCGTAGGAAAGAAATCTCCTAATTTTAACTATTACAATTGATTGGCTGTTAGCCTTCTAAGAGTGGCAGTAGAAATCTACAGTTGACAGAGAAGCATAGTTATTCTTGCCTTAATTTGTGAACTGATGCTGTTTCACCACCCTTAATTGTTCAAAAGTCTTTCTGCTTGTTTATCAATCCAATGCCAAGTAGATCTTGGCACTTACATATCCAATGTTGTGAATCACAGAGGAAATAGCTGCCAGCTCCAAGAGTGTGATCGCTGGGTCTTTGTGACCATATTTTCTTCTTTGCAGAAGGTCTCATGTTCTCTGTGATGTGCAGAGCAAGAGGAGCACTGAGGCAATGCACTGGTTTTGGAGGAAGGCACTAGATGGAGATTGAGAATATCCTGAGTTCAATTCTTGCTGCCCAGATTGGCTTCTGGAGCTCTATGGTGGGACCTGGAATGATGAAAGAGAATTTGGAGGGCTTAATAACTTTGCAAACCTGGACTTTTGTTTTGCTTTCTCCAGATCTGCAACATGGCAGGAAATAATTTCTCCTTTTTCTTCTTTTCACTTCTTTTATCTGTTCTGTCAATGAGCATTTTCGAGGCTTTCTCTGCTCATTCATGAATCTAGTATTTTAAGGTGTCTATTTTTATTGACTCATACATGTATTAAAAGCAAGAAACCACGAGAAGAATCTGCTTTTTTTGGCTATCTATATTAGCACACATTGAATCACCAGTTGCCAAGACTAAGGTTATCTATCATCAAGCCCAGGAGAGAAGATGATATTAATTTCTATGGGCAGAAGCATCCAGGGCATTTCAGGTTTAAGAATGAGGATCATTTGAATATAAAGAAAAAAGTCACATTCCATCCAACATAAAGCAAGGGCCCAGGAATCTCCTTTTGCTTCTCTTAGGCCACTGGTGTGGGGAAAACAGATTTCATGCTTTTACTGTTCTCACTTTTCTCTGCTCAAAGAGACGTGGACTGAGCAGCAGTATCTTGATTCATTTCTGAGATGTGGCAAAGGCTTTTCATTGCAGAGTCTGCACACTCTTTTTAAAAAGTTAACCCCTCCCCACCTCAAGTGAAATAAGTACGTAAATGAATAAACACTTAGTTGAAGACCTGTTACTTGTAAGACATTAGATTTCTTGTTTTCACTTTTTTTTTCCAAGACTCTTTTTAATCCTTTCTAACAGTTTCTTGTAGTAACGAAATTTATTTGCTTTCCCAGATGATTTGCTCTCCCCAGCACAAGAGAGGCATAGAACTCCTAGAAGGGGTCCAGCGTAGAGCGACAAAGATGGTTAAGGGACTGAAGCATCTATCTTATGAGGAAAGACTAAGCGAGCTGGGCCTGTTTAGCCTAGAGAAGATTGAGAGGAGATCTTATCAATATATATAAATACCTGAGGGGAGAATGCAAAGAGGATGGGGCCAGGCTCTTCTCGGTGGTGGCCAGTGACAGGACAAGAGGTAATGGGTACAAGTTGAAACACAGGCAGTTCCATCTCCATGTAAGGAAGAACTTCTTTGCTGTGAGGTTGACCGAGCCCTGGAACAGGCTGCCCAGAGAGGCTGTGGAGTCTCTTTCTCTGGAGATCTTCCAAACCTGCCTGAATGCCACCCTGTGCCACGTGCTCTGGGTGTCTGTGCTTGAGCAGAGAGGTTGGGCTAGATGATCTTTAGAGGTCCTTTCCAAACTCAACCATTCTGTGATTCTGTGATGATCCCTTTATCCACTCTTTTCACAGCACAAGACCTCTTTTTAATCAGATTTCTCAGAGGGCTAGAGGCATCAGAAATAGCACATCTATCTTCATCATGATAAGAAGCCAAGTAAGGGAGAAAAAGCCCACAACATTGTCTCCTTAAGTATGAACTCCACACTATTAGACATCAGAGAATTCACACGTTGTATCACATGAGTAACAAATGTCCAAGCAATGCCAAATTTCTTGATCAGAGGAAGCATCAGTCAGCCAGTAAGCAGATATCCATAAACCTCCATTCCTTGTTTAGATGATCATGAAGATGTTTTCTTCTTTCTGTTTTCCTTATTCCCTGATGAACCGGAGGATTGGCAGCAGAAGATACAGCTGTTCCACGGGTTTAATCTTCCTGTTTTATTTAAAAGTGGCTGGTTTTGAACACACAGCAGAAGCTTGAGATATGTGAGTAATTATCAACCGTGGCTTGACCAGTAATTCCAAACTTTGTTAGACCATCATTCACCACTGACCGAACCAGATTAGAAGGTGGTTTTTAGGTGAATCAAATCCAAGTAATATAATGCTATGATCTATCTTCAGATAATTCAGGTAAAGTTAAATCATATTGCATGAAGTAAGAGGATCTGGTCTGCACCAGTGTGTAACATGACAATTCTGCTAAGGAAATGAGTTTATTCATTTATGGTCAGTATTAATCCCAGTTTGATGGAGACAATACTGGAAAAAACAGGTACAGATATAGAGCTCATGCTCTTTTTTTTTTTTTCTTTTTAGTCAGGGACATTAAATTTTTCTTGTCCACCCGTCTCACGCAAAATGCACTACCAGCTCACAAAACAGAAAGGGCATCATTAGGAAGGTCAGAATGAAGGAAAGCTGACAATTTCCTTTAGGGGAAAATCTACTTGCAATGCTCTGCTCAGCTCTGGATTTCTATACTCATCACAAGACGGGCATTTCAAGCTGTCTCCTGATATGTATGTGAGGCCTTCCAGGGTGAGGCTTGCCAGCTAAAAAGCAGAGTAGAGACCTATTTATGGAAGTATATGTTGTTGACGTCTTTCTTAACACCTATGTGGGATTCAAGGGCTTGATAATGCAACACAAATCTCTTATTTGTGAGCAAATTCACAAAGCCACATGTGACATAGAACATGTGGGATGGCCCTCCCTTCCTTTGTCTCTACCAAATGGTTCACCTCACACTTCCTCTGGGTGTATAAGATCTGTGGCCACATTCCCTGAGTGCCTAATCGGAGGATACAGCGTTTCTGAGCCTCCAGATATGACACCTTCTTGCCAATATCACATTCCCATGGAACTGTGATTTTGGACTAAAAACTCAAAAGAGCTGTTTCTGCCTAAGGAGCTGCAGACAGAGACATTAACTGTACAGTGTATGGCAGCCCTTGGAAATTACATTTGCAGACAATTAAAGGTCACAATGTTTAGCTAAGTCATAATCCATCACTATGAGCAAGGCATTGATTACTGCTCTGGACTACATTCATTTTTAATTCCATTGGAGGAATAAATGACAGCTTCTGTATTTGCCTCTTCTCTTGATACAAGGCAATGAGAATGGCAAATTACCTCTGTATTTGAAGTAACTGAACAGATAAGTGCCTTTCCATGGTCTTTGGCAAAAAAACCCCAAAACCCCCCAAAACAAACAAACAAACAAAAAACTGCCTACATAGCCTGTAAACATTCTGGCAATCTTCTGAAATGAAGCATCGATGGTTTGGAATAAGGTTATGATGTTAAGATTACGTGATTACTTGAGGAATATTTACAGGTGTAGCTATGTATCTGAAGCCAAATTAGCTTCCCCATCAATTCTCATGTATCTGATTTGGTTGCAAAAATGTGGACTTATGCATTTGGTTTTCTGTGGCTTGTTCTCTAGGAATAGGTGTTGCCCTTAACTACTTGGAAGTCTGGCATCTAGTCTAAGCTCTTTGACCACAGATGTGTGAAGCACACAGAAAAGTGATGGACATATCAAAAGACATTCCTCCACAGGCTCCAACCTTATGCTGCCCTTGGGCAGTTCAGATGTGCTAATGCTGGTCTTTAGGGTAGCCTGAAATCATACAAGTAAAGGATGGCATGACAATTTTTGTTGTTATTTTCTTCTTTTTTTTTTTTTTTAATTTCATTCACCGTTCATTAATTTGCTCTCCTGTTCTCCTCCCCCTTTGTCACCAAGTTAAGTGGTGGCACAGCTGAACAGTTGGGGCAAAAATAGCAATAAATCACTGGGGAAATAAGAACTTCTTAATCTGGCTTTACTCTCTGACACAGAAGCAGTCCTTTTACTTGACTAAGCTATGTGAAATTAATTCCACACTAACCGATGTAGAGCTAATTTCATAGCGATTGACAAACAGAAAGCTTGACAGCGGCTCTGTGGAGACACTGTGTTTCACGTTGACCAAAGCTGTCCTGTTAGTCCTGAGAGATTCCTCGTTTATCATCTTTCTCTACTCAGATTGCAAGCTCCTTGGATTTTAGGACAGCGCAAGGTATATTGCTGTCTTTGACTGGATGCTGCAATAATAGTGAACAAGGAAAGAAGAATCCATTTCTTAAGTGATAGCTGCCCGGTAGGATCTGCATGTGGGTTCAAGTGCTCACTCGAACTGATGGCAGTTAAAAGCTCAATGGATTTAGGCAAATTAAAAAATTCCCTTAGTAACTAAATAGCATGGTTTAGTCGCTTAAAAACCTTACCAAATCTCTTTGCAAAAGTAGAAGAAAATGACAATCAACATCATTAACATTTTTGAAATGTTTTATGATCAATAGGTGTATCAAGTATTATTAGCCCAAAGGCAGAGCAGTTCTTATCACTGTCTCCAATATCGAGACTGGTTTTACTTGACAGGATTTAAATCTAACGGTTCTTATCATAGAAAGAGAAAGAAAGTGTCATCAGAACTGATTGAACTATATATTGGCTACATTATGTTGTAATGGCTGTCAAAGATAAACACAAGGGTGGCTTATCTTGCTTCCTAATCGTCTTCAGGTGTAATGTTGTCATTCATTTTGTTAACTCTCTCTTTGTATTTAAACCCCGGGGAGACCACAAACTGAAAAATATACATTCAGTCTATTTCTGCTTTCTATTGGTCTGTTTGTGGGAATAGTCGTTTCAAACTCGGTGACCACAAATGAGCTTATGTTTATATAAAACTTCCTGAGAAAGTATGAAGGGGACCTGCCAACCTTTGCTGACAGGTTGGCAAAGTCTGTTGCTGCACACTCTGCTTTGGGTCTGGTCTTGCGTAAGTCTGAACTGCCTTTGCTTCTCATCATGGTTTTCTGCAGTTTTGTAGGAGCTTGTCCCGTAGCTCTGCTTCATCTTAAATTGCTGGGCATCCTCATCCCTTCCTGGTGCTCTCGTATAGATAAGTAGTGACTCCTCTGGCTGATATAGAAGCAAGCAATATCCTCTAATACATAAGTGGGAGGGGATGGAGGGAAGCTATTCCAACTCTGCTGCATCTGCATCCACCAGCTCTGAGCAACAACCTTGGCTGGAAGAGGGAGGACAGCAAATTCAATGGGGGTGAAAAAAAATCAGGGGAGGAAATTTCTCCTCCTGGAGCAGGGGAACTGATTTCTTCCAAGAGCAGTGCTTCTTCTACACACTTTGTAACCTCATACTAAGAGTATGAAAGCAATTCACAGGAAGGTTTTTCCGAACAATAACCCCATGACGGAAGGAAGTAATCTTAGTAGTCTCTTTTTGTAAATAGGGAACTGAGACACAAAGGGTGGGTGTACCTTACTTAATTGTATACATTTGCTGACTTGCTCCGTGCTGGTTGTTTGGGCTTCCTCTGTAGTCAATGGAGAAACATAGGCAATTCCAGAGAGTAAATATCCCATTTTTTTCTTGGCTACTTGTTTTAGCAGTGGAAGAATTGCTCTTCACATAAGCCCCATTAGGAGCTTGGGATAGGTAGAGAACCATCTTGGTTTTCTGCCAGTGTGTGTATCCTCAGAGTTTTTCTAAAGTAATAGGACAGGCTCTAATAGGATCAGGCTCTCACAAAATGCAGTTTTGGCTGCTTTGCTTTGAAAACCTAGCTGATGGCATATTATCTTCCTTGCTTAATAGCCCAGTGTTTTGAACAGTCATTTTGGAACTGAAAGTCTCAGTTCAGCCCTGAAAGAGCCTGGGTTTGTCCCTCATAGAAACATGACCTAGATACTTTACAGCTCTCCTGGGTAGAGGTACGCTACAGATATGTAACAGACAAATTTAAGAGTGGTGTCAGACCTTGGAGAATATGACCCATCATGGACTCTCCTTTATGTGTGTAGACAGAAGAGAAGCAGTGATTCTCCAACCTGAGTGCTCATGTCTCTATCCAGGAGCAGAGGCATGTATCCCAGGAAGGAAGCTCATGGACATAGTTTTTAACAACAGTTAAACCAACAGAACTTCAGTTGGTTATAGTGCCCTGGGCAGCCTTGGTCACTATCATGGCTCTTAGAGCTTCTCTCAGAAGTTTGTGCTCTTGCAATTTTTTTTCTTTCCCTTCTAAAATTTTCTCATTCCATCTGCTAACCATCTTTAAGTGGTAACAACAATTGTTCTAATTTCACACAGTATGGAAACATGTTTTCCAACCCTACCTAAATGGACATCATATTCCCCTAGCTAAACTTGGTTAGGCAATTTCTGTGATTTTGAAACACTTGCCCTTTAGACAAGAGGCATGAAATCCTTCTGAGAAATAAGCACATGATTTCTGATTTACAGAAAGAGAAAGGAGAGGAGAGGAGAGGAGAGGAGAGGAGAGGAGAGGAGAGGAGAGGAAGAAAAGAATTGAAACCAGTAGTTATTGAATAGAAGGTCACATAAAGAAAAGAATATTGTAACTGGACTGATAACCGTGTCCCTTAAATTAATACCGAATAATTGGAAATGATAATTTGCAAGTGACATTTCCTGCATGGTTAACCGTGGTATAGACTTTATTGTTATATTGTTAAATATGAATAAGTTGCTGAACAACTGCTAATAGCATTTGTAGCTATTGAAGATAAGGCAACAGTAAGGGGTAATCAAACCACATTCTACCAAGTATAAAATGACTATGTAAAATGACATCTGTAAATCAAAGCTTAACAGCCTGATGCAACTTAGAAATGACTGGGCAGCCCCTAAGCTTGCTGTGGTAGGGCTGGCTGATGTCCTGGTGAGATGGCTGTAGCTGACATGGACAAGAGGCTGGTGCTCTCATCCCTCAAGTGATGCATCCTGCAAATGTTGCATCTTCAGATTTGCTGGCATAACTCTTTGTGTCAATGTTACTCACACAGGTTCTGTCCAAAGAGTTTGTATTTAACAAGCTTGTCTGATAAAAAACATTTAGGCAAAAATAGAACATTTGGACAGAGTTCCTGAACATAGATCACCTGCATTTGGACCAGCGAGTCTGTGCATGCAATGTGGGACTCCCTGTCCAGTGCACACTTTACTATAAACTTGGAGAAAGTGCAGAAGGCCACCGAAAGGATTAGAGGGTTGGGAGAAAATGCGCAATAGTATAAGAAGTGAAGAACTCAATTTGTTTAGCTTGTCAGAAAGAAGACTGAGAAATACTTTGATTGTACTGTATAATAGAGAAAATGCAAGATATAAAAAGGCAGTTTAATCTGTCAGAATGCAGATAACAAGAATCATGGAAATGAAAGCTAGACATGTTCCCCTTAGAAATAAGGCACATATCTTGTTAACAATGAGGGTGATTAAGCAACTACAGAGAGGAGTGATGGAGTTTCCATTTCCTGATGCACTGCAGTTAATTTAAATGGAGTCACCTATCAGGGAGGAATGTCTTATTCCAACACAATCTATTGGACTAGATACAGGCCTAACTGGAGGAGAGAATAGGAAGTCAAATCAAATGGCTTGGGTTTTAGTGGTTGCTTTAAAATGTAAGAATAAAAACAGCACTACAGAAGCATGTGTAAATCTGTCTCATAGCTCATCTTATCTCATCTCATCTCATTTATCTCATCTCATTCATCTCATCTCTCACTGCACTTTAATTGAGGATATAAAAAGATTCCAGTAGGTAATCCAGGTAGCTCTTCCCCATTTTATAGCTGTATAATTGGAAGAGTTGTTATTATTGTCACCATTAGGGCTTAAGCATATATTTAATGTGCACTTAAACACTTTTTTGAACTTGCAGCCTTCATCATCACAGTGTAATGAGAACTGAATCATTACAGAGCAGCAGATTAGTTCTTGGAGCTTCAGGACCGTAGGCAGTGATGCCATTAATGCATATAAACCATGCAGCACTGGGCCTGGCAGATGGAAAAGAGATGTCAAATGAAAATGTAAGCCATTGAAGTTAACTCATGTTGAGGCTACTCATGTACCTGCTAAATATGTGCATTGCATTTAAAAATAGAGATAGAGACTCAAATAACAAGAAGTTAAGAGGACAATAGTATAATAAAAACAACTGGAACCAATATAGGAAATTGTATGACATGAATGAAGACATGAAAAAAAATACAGTATGTATGAATCAGATTTTAAAGAATATGCAGTATAGGTATATTTGCAATAAATTCTTCAATCTCTCTATTTTTTTCCATCTTTTGAATACTACAGGAAGTGTTGTTTTTCTGTATAGGACAACTATATATGTATGTCAATATACACAGATATATTTCTGTTGAACCATATACCTCTGATATTTTTCAGAAGTATCCAGAAAAGCCTCTGTCCTCTATCATTAGTCATTTGCTGTGCAAGCAGGCTGAGACAGAAAGATTTTTTTTTTTAAGTGCATGTTTAGTAACCATTGTCTGCAAGCATTTTGGGGATGCTCTATGACTAGAATGGGAATCCGACTAGCCCCCTCTTGTATCATGCATTTGAAATACCTGTAGGATCATGCTTATCCTCTCAGTTCATGACTACACCATGGGACTACTTGATACCAGAGATTGCTGAGCTTGAGATCTAACAAGATTATAAAATAAATAGGCTGTGAGAAACAAAGAAAAAGAAGGCTTCCTAGACACATTCTTGGGAATAAAGTCCAAATGCTGGTCAATGTTTGCGGTAGCTGGACTTCTATGAAGTTTTTCTTCCATGCAATTTTCCAGGAGTCAGTGGTGGCTCAGCTTTACTTCCAGGTTCCTCTTACAATTAAACTTTTCATGGCTTAATATCTTTACATCTCTGCTGCTCTGTCAAATCTGATTGAAACTGGCCTAAGGACTAAAAAGTTCTTATTGTGGGACAGGTATAGAGACACAAAGACACAGAGATGGTGTGATTTCACATGCTGTCCCCTAAGGAAACTAGAGTGAAAAAGGGATTGACTATTTATACAGATACCAAGGATAACAATACAAACCATAATTAAAGACAATAAAACTATCGGAAAGCACATTAAACATTATACTTCAGGGCTTAAGCTAAACTCTGGCTGTTAGAGAGGATTATAACTCTATATTAGAGCAAATAATTGATTTTCTGGGTCACTTCACACGCATTGAAAAAAAAAATCAAAAATTGAATCAGTTTATTTTTTCCCCTGATTTTGGCTTTTTCTGATGGAAACTTTTTGACAAAAGTAACCGGAGTTTTACAAAAATATTTGATGAATCTAAACTTGTTGTTCTTTTGTATAGTAAAAAGATACAATGCAGAATTATTTCATCCATCTTTCATCAAGATCAGGAGCAGAGATCTGGACATTCTTCAGGCCCAAGCGTGTGTGTGGGGAGGTGAGGTGGGAGTCATAGAGTATTTAATTGATGGTTTCTGTGAAGCTTTTTATTCCTTCCTTATAATGTCCTCCTCTTCTGGCTTTGCATTTGGTTGGAGAAGGACATTGGATGTCCAGTTTAGCCCAGGTTGATAAAGTTCATGATTGGCACACCATGATTTGTAGGCCTCCCTTGCCTGTAAGTGCCGACACAATCTCTTCACCTGAGATGTTCTTACTATTTTTCTCTATGAACTGTATGAGGAATAAGGGTCTGACAATTCTGGTAGTAGATGGTCTGAATTACTTGTCATTCTCTTGACCTTATACATAGTAAGACGTGAGATGCTTTAATTAGGCTCTTGTGGTGGTCAATGTGAATATGACTTTATGATTAAAAAAGAGGAGGTAAAATTCTCCAGGGTTAGTGTTACTCTTGCTAGAGGGAAAATTCCTGCTGCAGAAGCAACAGCTCTTTGGCAGCCTGCCCTCATCTCATTCTCCTGAGATTAAAGGTCCTGTGACAACTGTTTACTTACCTGGGAGTGCGCTTGATTTAATGATTTTGGTTGGAAATGGCTGTGTGTTCTGCTAGAAAATTATTATGTGAGGTTTTTACTGGGTTTGCTTTGATACCATTCCTTAGTAGGCTATCTTCCCTCAACCAACAGACTTGGTGGCTGAGAAGAAAGGTTAGGCCAATGCAAAGTCATGTGGACATGAGCACTGAGCCACACCATTAGCTATGGAAAGCCAGAGATCACTGGAAATATCTTGCTCCAGCCAAGCTACAGCTCTTTTTTCTCAAAGAGCTTTCCTGGCATGCCTGGAATGTTGCATTGATGTTGATGCAGTTGTGCAACCTCTGCTCACAGAGAAGCAGGGGACTGTCTTTCCTCTCTCTGTACCTTTTCTCCCCATCTGGGAAATGGAGCCAAAACTTCCTAATGGCATAATGTTCACAAGCACATTGAGTATTTAAAAATACCAATTTGTTTTGAACTTCAGGTACAAATGATAGAGTGTCAGCGGGATTTGATGCCTTAAATATCACTAAGGCTCCGACTTAGCTACACTGGGATGGCAGTAAGAGAATTGCTCAGAGTTGCAGAATATCATTTATGCTGGTGCTGGTGTAACAGAGCAGATAAAAGGCATTCTCCATCAGGGAAACCCACATGGCTCAGCTGACCATGGACCAACTGGTTACTTGAAGCTGTGGTAATCCTATAGCTGAGGTGTTCATGGCCTGTGCTTTTTGCGCAAAAGTCTTCTGAAATCCACCTTTCCGCCTTTTCAGCAGACAGCATGGCATGTCTGCATACACACTAACAGCCATGGAGAATGTGTGTAGCCATGGATTTGTTCTAATTTGTGACATTTATAGTATAGTATGGCAGTTTGTAGATTGGTGTCTGGTGCCTGCTTACCTGAGATAGCTTCCCACAGAGCTGTGGGCCTTACAGCTGACACAAGGTGTCCCTTTGCTTCTGCTCCTCTAGGAAAAAACTTGAAGGTGCCACCATTAAGCATACAGGAGCCAACTTTGACTCATCAACTCCCTTGCTGATGCATGAAACAGTTTCCAAATCTTATCTCTTCTTTCTCCACAGTATTTCTGGAATCTAGCTTTTCTCTCTTCTTGACAAAGCCAGTCTGTCACTCAGGAAGGAAAATTCAATGTTCTGAGAGGGCAGACACGCTGGGCAAAACTTCTGCCTGGTTGCAGATCCCAGAAATATCTCCCTTCTCCAAGGCAAAGGACAGGGCTGGGAGCAGGGATTGCCTGTGACATGCAGAGACATGAGTTGGTCAAAGGGCTGCATGGTGAGGTTGAATTCAGGCAATTGCCTCTTAGCATGGCTCATGCAAGGATGGGGGTCCTCCTGGCTGCTGCTCCGTCAGGAAACCGGTGCTCTTCCAGCTCACTGAGACTGCACTCACCTGGGATACCTAAGTTAGTCTGTTGTTTGCACAGGGTCCCTTCATGGCCAGAGGAGAGAAGAGAGAGGCCAACTCACTGTTGGCCAAAAGACGGTTCACTTCAGACATATGTCACTCTCCATGGACTCTTTGGTGGCTTCGGAGGGAAGTGAAGGTGACTTCAAACCAGCATAGGTACCTCAGTTAAGTAGACAAAATTAATGGAAATAACTCACTGGCCCAGGGTGCTTGATAATGGGCCCAAGTCCTCACTCAGAAAATGTAGTGTGGGGTGTAAGGAGACGAGAGGGTAACCCACAAACTGCTAGACCAGCCTTTCTTCCCTACAGTGTGCTTTTCCCAGAGCTTCTCAGAAAATAAGACAATCACATGTCTCTAGCACAAGGAGAAGAGAATCAAATTCTAAACAACCATGCTACATATATTTACACACAAAGCAGTCAGGTCGTATATACTGGACTCAGGAAAATTAAGCGGTAATTTTTTAGTGAGCTTTTTTCCTCTCCTTTTTTTCCATCTATGAAAAAAAAGACAAGTTAAAGACAACAACAACAAATATTTAAATATACAATCTATATATAACAACAACAACAAACCAAGGGAACAGGTATGCAGTTTGGATATCATCTTCACCAGTGCCCACAGCACATCTGCTACTATAGTCTCCAGCAGAGAAGATTTCAGAGTTCTAACCACTGTTGAACAAGACATTGCCACATTCACCCACTCCATTCGTGACAGGTATTTCTGAGCTGACTTTTTACCTCCTTCAAATACTGCAGTCATTGTCCAAATCTGAGGGGGATAAATTTGACCCCCAAAAGATCAGTGGCTGATCTGTAAAATGGGTGAAATAATCCTTCCTGGTTGCTGTGTGCTCCTGTGCTGTTGTGAATATACACTGCTACAGAAGCTATCATTTAAGAAAATGCATAAGCCTGTAGGCTATTTCTTTTACAAGAAAATGGATATGTAGGAATACATGCAATTCATTTCATCTGATGCACTTACAGTAGCTCGATCAGAAGTAACTGTGCTGAACCCAATGTTTTATTCTACAACTGTGAGGAAATAGGAAGCAATTTCTTTAATAGAAGCAAAGTTTTGTTAAATATAAGGATGCAGACACTCAGTAATCCCTGTAAATTACTTCCTTGACATTAGTGATGCTATATTGATTGATCCCAGCAGAGAATTTGGCCGACAGCATGGCACGATCATATTACAGCAAATATTGTTCTGTGTGTCTTCATGTAAAGCTGGAACATACCTGCACAAAACAGGAAAAAGCAACTGCTTGAAGGAGGTCGCGATTTTGCAGAAAATGAAATGAACTTACAAAACTAGAACCGAGGTTGTGGTTTTACAGGAACTCCACTAATACATAGCCAGAACAGTTTTCTGTCCCTAACATAACCATGCTGGACAGGAAGGAAAGTCATGCTATGGGGCTGGAGATGGCTTTGTTTTCTACAGGCAAGGGTACATCCAGGAGAGTCAAGGTCATGGCTCTACTAAAGAGGACAGAACTGGGTTAATTGCTGTTAGGACAAGAAGTAGAAGGATCTCATCAATGCCTCACTACCACAGTAAAAAATCATCCTTGTGCTGCTTGCAACCACATCCAAAACTGAGGGGCACTATAAGCTTCTCATGATACTTTCTGCTGTTTTGTGGCCTCTTGGCATTTCAAAAAAATAGGGACAATAGAGAGACATTTTGCTGCCTCATATCCTGTTAATACAGAAGCTCCAAATCTTTGCTGTTCATTTACAATAAAAAAAAAAAAAAAAAAGATTTTTTGTTTTCTTTTGAGAGGGTAGACTATAGCACAGTTGGTTTTACTGCAATTCTCCGTATTTGAAATCCAATGAGACCCTTCTGTACAAGAGCTTAATTTGGACTTGATGGGAACCCAGTTTACCAGTTTAAGTCACTGTTGGATAATACAGCTTGAAGCTGTTCCACAATAAAGCACTACATTCATCCGTGAGCCTTATCGCTAGGACTCATCTGACCTTTTCCAGGTAAGCTGGAATTGCTTAACACCGTGGCTACCCCAAAACTAATAGAACCTTTCAGCATGGCTTAGACTATCAGTTCACTTCCCTGACATCAATTTCTAAAATAAAATAGAAAGCTAATTGGTAAATCAAGTGAGTTTTCTTCCTCCCCCCTGGGATATAATGGTGAAATGCATTTTCAAATCTAAACTACCAGTACGAAGGTATGACTTAAATGCACAAACAAAAGGATAAGCTCAGTAGGAGGATGAAAGTTCAACTAGAATTTACCAAGGCAAATTTATCACGGTTGGTGGGGATTGGTGTTAACAGTGGTACGCAGAACACAGGTCAGCTTTAATCACCATAATCTTCAGGGGCAAACGGATGTCCAAGAGAATGAGCACAATTCAACAAAAAGTTTCTGGCACCCCAAAATCATTTTTGCAACATCATGTCATGCTACTGTACTGAAATGCTTTCAGAGAAACATTAGACCACATAAGCTGAGTAAAGCACAAACTCTTCAAGAACTACCTGACATGGGGTTCTGAAACTGAAATTGTCATTAGCAGCATGCTTAGCATATTTTACAATGGATTTTGAGATGCGCTGCAAAGGCAAACCAGAGGAAATTACAGAAGCTGAACTGCTGATCCAGGTGACTTAAGTGCTAGACCATACATCTTCATTAGCAAGTATATGTTTTGGATAAGGATCAGCAGCTGATGTGAATGCTGGTCATGAAAATGGCTCTTCAAGGAGTTTGAGGGGAAAAAAAGAAAAAGAAAAAAGAAAAAAAAGGTGAAGGTAAAAGACCAAGGAAACTAGACCCATAGTATCAAATCTCTACTGATCATGAATTCAGCTCAAACCAAGAGGAGTCCCAGAGCCCACAGTACAACACTTTTCAACAGATAGTCCATCTGACTGTATGTGAACTATGAGAAATGGTAAAGAAAAAAGGGAAACACAGGAGTGTGAAAGGCCCTTAGCCTTTTCATTCATGACTACGAGCACCAGTCATGAAACATAGTCCCATACTGCTACTTTCTATACTTATGCAGATGAAAAAAAAAAAAGGAGAGTTCCTGCCACAAACCACTTTTAATCTCTGCAGAAGGTGCAAATATTCTCTAATCGCCACCCACGGTATATGAGCTGGGGCTTTGGGTATAACCTCCTGTCTAAACTAACAAAACATGCCCATTGGCATGGCTTGTCTGGTGACCCAGCCTGGTGACAGCATTAAGTCAGCTCAGAAGCATCCCCATTTCAGATCCCCATTTGAGCTACCTCGCTGTAGGAAGCAGAAGGAAATGGGAGGCATCCAAGAAGGCTCTCGATGGCTATCACTGAGTCAGGATGGGGCAGCACTGTGTGAGCAATGCTCCGATGCAATCCCCAGGAACGCTGTCTGCTGCCTTCCTGGCGGCTGCACGTGGAGCTTCCTCCAGCACTTGGCGAACGCACAGGAATCCCATGTTTAGAAATCCATTTTCCTGTCCGTATAAACAGTTCGACCACAATAGCCTGATTCCTGGCTCGGAGGCCTCATTTAAATGTTGGTCAGTTGAGGCCCACAATTAACATTTAATTAGTAAACTCATTACAAAGGCAGGAAGTCCTAGACTTTCCCTTCATTCTCTTTCAGGCCTCGAAAGGGAAGGACCAGGCCCATCTTTGGCTTTCCATTTAACAGACAGGTTTTTTTTATTATTTTTGCTCCTTATCCTCACTTCCCCCTTGCCCCTGCCCCCACCCTCCACTTCCAGAACATTTGCCTGCCCTTAAGCAGAGCAGCATGACCTGAATATATTGAACATCTGACTTCAAATAACCTAATTAACATGGATATTTCTATCTAAATGAACTTAGACTCAGTGGATGGCTTCTCCAACATAGCTAGGGGTCTGAAGGAGTAGGGGCTTTAAGGGCTTAGGTGGTGAGGATGCAAGTCACCTTTATTTACAGGCCTTCACTGTAGAGGTATAGCTTAAAAATCCATGTTATACATGACTCTAGAGGCTTAGACTTAATGTCTGAAATCCAGGACCAAATTGGCCTCTTGATGACAAAAAGGAGAAACAATGAGGGTTAAAAGAAAGATAAAAACCCTAACTGAGAATGAGAGGGGTCTGTGCCAATAGTGAGGTACTTTACTGGAGAAGGATGTGATGGATTATGTGGTGTCCCTTTTCATGGTCTGAGAGAGGGACTGTGACAAGCTGTCCATCTGTCAGTATCTGAGAGGATACAGGATACCTCTTTTGGTCACCCAGTGTCTTTTTATGATGTAAATCCTAGAATATAAATTATAAGTAGATTTAGTTTTTAGACAATGTTAAAAAATCTTATGATAATTTATTCATATGTTCATGCCCTGAAGTAGGGATAAAAGTAAAGAAATCAGTGAAAAAAAAAATCAAAAACAATACAAACGAAACAAAAAGCAAAAACAAAAATAAAGACAAAACCCTTCTAAAAGAGTGTTTAAAAATTGTTTCTCTCGTTTCTTTCTTCTCTGTTATAACGAGGCAGATTTTGAGTAGCGTACCAGGCTGGCATTTCATATTTTGGATTTTGTCATTTTGGAGAAAATTTCTCAAAATAAACTTTACATTTTTCCCCAGATGGAGATATGCAGTGCTAGCCATACCATCATGCATAAAGTGTTATATAATTTTTTAAAGAGGGACTCTGGGGAACAGAAGATACTCCAATTGCAAGACTTGCTGAATTGTTTTTTTTCTTGCCTATTTTTTTTTTTGTCAGAGTGGAAAAACTACAAGGTTTTTTTTCCCATGATATTAATGTTTGAAATTGTAATCTTCCCTCTCACTTTGTGATCTGGCTATCTAAACAGCAAATTGGCTTTGGATTCATTGTTTTATTCCATGAGATATCTTTAATTCATTGTTTTTCCTTTAAAGAGTACGTCTTTAACATTTTTTTCCCCTTGTTTTCACAGAATTGGAAGGAGATCACTGACTTGTAGTGATTTATGGAAGTGCTTAGGTCAGGTTTGTTTTGGTTTTACCCAAGTGTTAAGGAGCATTTATCATTCAAAGAACATTTCTGTGTTAGGACAGGGACTGGAGAAAGCCTTCTCCTTCATATCTTTCCACAGGCCTAAATGTTAGACTAGTTATTAGGGCCACTTTTTTTTTTTTTTTTTTAATGTGTTAGGTGTCTAGGTCATTATGTAGCAGAATGTTGCTGGAGCATCCTGTTTTCTCTTTTGTTTCCTCCACAATGAGAAAGGGAATCAAAGGGAATCCCTTATGCAGGTCATTTACTCACTTCCTCATCCACTTCAGTTGCATTTACTTGCACATCATGTGGTATGATCATAGTCATGACATTACCTCCTTTCTTTATTCCTCCCAGTGGTGCTTTTCTCCCAATAGAGGAATTTATTCTCCTCTGGCAGCTACCCAGAAGATTCTGTGGCAAGAATGGAACAGGGACAGTCCCCTGCTAACCTGTATGGCCTCCTAACGACTAAACATGGGAGTGATCTGTCCAGAAGTGTTCATCTATAAAGTAGATATTTACACTTGAGCAAATCATCTTGGGTCAGTGAAAACTAGGGAACAATTCACCGTCTTTCAAATAGAGAGAAGGTCAGATGTTTTCATAAATTCCACAGTTTGCACTGACTATAATGGGATCCTTGACACTTGCTCAGAGGTAGACATCTGCACTGCAGACATCTGAAATTAGATGGCATGCGATCATCCAGCCTGTAACACACCTAGACATATATCATTTTGTTATTATCATGTTGTATTGTTGTGCTTCTTGTGATCCAAGACCCACCATCAAAACCCTCCTTTAAGTAGGCACTTCCTGACCAGGAGATTTTAGAGTTGAAAGGACTGACGTAAAACCTTGGAAATCCCAGTCACCTTTCTGGTAAGAAACACTGGAATGAAAAAAACTTTGACATTTGCCAATAAAAATATTCATCTGATTTTTTATCCTATCATTGGAATAGTTTCTACTTTTTTTCCCAAATTTGGATTTTTTTTCTTCTGTTATTTTTCTTTTCTTTTCTTTTCTTTTCTTTTCTTTTCTTTTCTTTTCTTTTCTTTTCTTTTCTTTTCTTTTCTTTTCTTTTCTTTTCTTTTCTTTTC
>VZSV01000034.1:3393172-3404839 GCA_013398735.1 Nothocercus julius
TTTTTTTTTTTTTTTTTCCCCAGACCTTAAGGGCCCAGAGAGTTCACAAAAGAAGTAATGTGGAGTGTAAATTAAAGTCCAATAGCTATTCTGAACAGCCCCTCATTTAGGAATGCCTTTTCATCATGAAAGAGCATGTTCATCCTATATGAGTGTAAGGAACCACACACAGCACCTAGTTTACGTATGAGGAGGAGGAGAGGAAGGGAATTTGACTACTCTAACATTGGATATCAAATATTTGATTGACTTACTGGAGTGATTACAGTGAAGGGTAACCAAAATGGTTGAGGCTGGAGTACCTGGCATAATAGGGAAGGCTGAAGGTCCTGGATTGGTTCAGCTTTTAAAGATAAGGTTCAGAAATGATCTTATTGCCTATATTGTGCTCTTATGTATTGCAGCTACCTTATGGGAAGCCAGAGGAACCCAGGAAAAACATTAGGAATTATGATCATGGTAAAAACAGGTGGTCAAACAGTGCAAGGGGGAACCAGAGAGGCTGGAAAATCTCCATCCTTGGAAATAGTCAAAACTCAACTGAAGAAAATGCCAAGCATCTCAATCTAACTTTGAGGATGTCTCTGCTATGAAAGACGTGTTGGACCAGATGATCTCCAAAGGTTTTTTCAAATATAAATAGTGATTCTATGACTTACCAAACTTGAAGTTAGGTGTCTTGGCATTCTCTATAAAGTGGGCTCCTTGGTACTAATAGCGGTGTCGAAATAGCTATGCTGAATCACCCTGTCATGTCTGTCCCTTCTCCATTGACACTGAGGGGACTCCAGAAATTATCTCAGTCTAGAGTCTACTAGATGTTCAAAGTTAATTGAGATGAAATACGATTGAATGTAGCAAACAGAAGTTTCTCCCTGTTAGCTAGTTAGTAACAGTGGAAGCTGAACGCTTAACACAGACACCATGATTAAATGCCTAAGGATCTGTCAATTATCTACCCAGAGGCGTCATGTGTTCCTTAAGAGGTATTAGAGTCTGAGCCATCTTCAGGGACAGGCAAATATGGCATAAGTCATCTCATGGGACGTTTGACACCCAACTGTGGGCAATGAAGTCAAGACCATGCTGTGAGATGGGATAAATCCAAGCCCTGGTGTCCTTATAGAGAACATGTATAGAAAAGGTATTCAGCTCCAGCTGATCCACAATGGCTATTTTGACATTTGCCTCAGGCAGGCAGGTTCCTAAATATGTGAATAAAGGCAGACAATAATACACTGCTATGTATATTTTACATGAATAGTATCCTGTATCTCCCATTGCAATATATATAACTGAACTTTCCCAGGAATAGAGAACTAATTGGGTTGTTTTTATCGGACATATCCTCTATGGAAAATGTTGAGTTTCTGCTCTAAAAGGCTGAAAAATGTTTTTTTTTTTTTTTTTTTTTTTTTTTTTTTTTTTTTTTTTTTTTTTTTTTTTTTTTTTTTTTTTTTTTTGTGTGTGTGTGTGTGTGTGTTTGGATGGAACACCTTAAGAATTTTTGGGGAAAATGTGAAGCTTTTCAAGCTCTTATTAAAAATATTCTTTTCCACATGCCTCTTCCAGCAAGACTTATGCAAGTCCACTTAACTTGATTTAGCAATGGTAAAGATGTTGTGGAAAATGTTTTGACCAGCCCTGAGGAACACACCAAAGAACTGAGATCTCTGGAAACAAACTTCTTTTATTTGGAGCTTAGAAATGTTCATTCTTAATGAGGTGATACATAAGGGCCAAATATTCAAAGCAATATAAATAGTTAAAAGTTCAGGCCTATAGCTCACTAAAAGGAGAAAGCAAACCTTTGTTAGTACTGCTGTGCTTATTCCAGGTCAGAACAAGGTGACGTGTGAGTACTGAGCCCTGTTAACAGATTAACTTATGAAGATACCATAGAGTATTAGATCTTCAGTAAGTGTTGCTGATTTAACTTTCTTAGTTAGATGGTTTAACTGAGTGAGGAAAATAAATAAAACTAAACTAAACTAAAAACTTCATGTCTAACCAAGATAAATGAACGAGCGATGATTTTCTCTGCTATTTCAAGTGTGTCATTGAGTACATTGCTGCTACCACCATACAAAGGCATCTTCAATGTATGAAGTGGTGTTGTTTCAGGGTTAGTGATGCAGGTGACAAAAATGAGGAAAAAACCTGTTGGGAGGCTACTGCAATAAAAATGTTTCTCACCTGATTCCCTTTGCAAAAGGGTCCCTAGGCACCAGACTCATGGGATGCTCTCCCAGGGCCTTTCTCTGGTGCTTTATTCAGTTTGGCATGTGGACTTACAGAATGAGGGGCATCATCATATGCAATATGCAGCTGTAAGTGCACGGAAAAGACTGGTAGAAAGGAATGGCATGAAGCTCAGGAATTTCTCTACCACTTGCCAGCAAAGATGTGGCTAAATGAATCAGCAATCATTTTTCCCAGGTTGTCAGGGCTGGAATAACCTGTAGCACTGATCAGGCTGCGGGTGCTTTGGAGCCCTCCTAAAATATACAGGGAGGATTAATCATCTCCTTTTTATAGCTAGGTAAACTGAGGCACAGGGAGGAGATGCTAACCAAGGAGTATTACAGTGCCACAACCCGCAAGAGCAGCAAGCTCTCCTGACACCTCAGCACTTGCTTTTTAACCACCAGACCATGAATCCTGTTTGCTTTGTTTTCTTGGGTTTTGTGCATGTTTGTTTTCCCCTTTCATGTTCTTAATGATGCTGGTCCATGGTAGGCAGCGGACAGCTGATAGATTAAAGGGAGTGCCTGGCTGAAACGACAGGCTGGACGCTTCACCAGCTCAAGGGCTATTTAACTTTTTCCTACGGTGGGGATCTGCATCCCTCTCACTCGTGCTCATATAACATCCCCGAGGCAAGGACAACTATTGCCTAAATGGAAAAAGGAAACACTTCCTGTGCCTTTAACTACTTTCAGTGCAGTTTGGCAGCTTCAAAGTAAGCAGTGTCCTTGCCTAACTGTCATCCAGGGCTCAGTAGTTCTGCAGAAACCCATGATTTCTGGGGACAGATCCATCAGAAACTGCACCAGAGAGCTTGGGTTTACCTGTTGGATCCTCTCATCTCCATAAGCCTGAGCTACAAAACAATGTGGTTTTAAAAAGACCACCCACTTCAGATTTTTTTTCACTCTTACTTCACCTAACTTTATTTTAGGCTCCCTCCATGTAGTTCGTAATAACCTAAATGCCCAGATACTGATGAATCATCTTCACTTTCATAGTTTTCTGTCCTTCCACTGAAGGCTCCTGTTAAGAGATCAGATAAAAAGCAGAGAGAGAGACTAGCCTACCAGTGCAGGCACCGTAGGAGTCACTTGCTCTTTCTCTTTACCTCTGAGCATCTGCAAAACTGTTAAACCACAGTCCTGCCTAGTTTACTGGTGGGGAGGATTGGCCTAAGCCAATGAAGCAAAGCTCTTTTGCAACTGCTTATTGTGTGTGCAGGCATTGTAATTTGATAGTTTGTCCCATTTTTTTTCCATCTGGATAGATTTCCTGACTGATTTTTTCTTCTTTGTTAGTATACTAGAAAGCAAAGTTAGTAATTTTGTGTGCATAGGAAGCTGCTTCTGATAATATGAAGAGGTGCTTTAAAGCTTCATATGAGAGGTTATTTTTCCTGCTTTGGTGTCTTATGAAGTTGAATATTCCCAACTCGTCTTAGTGCAAGTTTGATTTTCACTAATAACACATTCCATGGATCACAGACTTACAAATGCCTTTGGGTGCAAATGGCTAAAATGCCCTGAGACTGAAATGCCTCAGCCCCAAGAAATTGCCTCAGTATATTTTAAATATTCCAATAGGATGTATTTTCAGGACATCAGGAGACAGCGGATGTTGTTATGGGCTAAATTAGTGGCCCAAACTCCTCTGTGCTATGCAAAGAAAACAGCGGAGACACAGGTCCTGCTACAGCAAGCTGAGACTGGAAGCACTTTTATATCCAATGTGTGCAACAGTGTTAAACAGAGTGGTCTTTCCTTGGATATTCTGGCCCGCTGCCCTACCGAAGAGAGGCTATCCAATACTTAGACAGCGGGTAGATCTTGCTTAACTACCTTGCTTAACATTTTTTGTGCTCTTGCTACAACACCAGTGTCCTTGCAGGTGCAGGTCACAGGTAAGCTTAGAAGTGTTTCAACACAATTATGTCCCATACCTTAAGTAGCTTTGATCCCTGAGCTGGGGGACTGGGCGCCCTACGTAGTCTGTGAAGAGAAAAGCTCTTACAGAGGAGCATCTACCCACATAGTCTGTGAAGAGAAAAGCTCTTACAGAGGAGCATCTAAACCAAGTTCCTTCACTTAGTCATCCTCTACACATTAATTGTGCCTAAATGTAGGCAGTGAGATAGCTACCCAGGGCCATGCTTGCTTAAGGATAAACATTCCCTCTTATCACACTTATTTACAGGCCTATTGTCTATCAAATTTGGAGACCTGGAGCTGATGCTGCAGGACGAAAACAAAATAATAATAAATGGATGCAGATAACCAAGGAATACCTGAAGTCAGTATTATCTCTGGATGCCAGAAGCAAAGCAGTTATTGGGATTATTCTCATATTATTTTGCCATTAGAGGTTCTAATTAAAATGCAAGCTCTGACTGAGCCAGCACTGGTAACACAAAATCTCTGACCTAGAAAAGTTGTGATTTTAGGTCCTGGTGTGTTGTGCAGGGATATCTCCCAGTGAAGCCTGTGAATGGGGCCGCAAGGTAAGTGTCACGAGAGCTGCCCGTCTGCTTGGCAGTGGGTGCTAGAGAACAAGCATGAGGATGGTGGTGTTGAAAGCAGATCCTGTGAATGAGGTGTTGCTGAAGAGCTGTGTGGCCCCTTGGCAGCCTCCTGCTATTTAATGGGCAACTGAGGAGGTGCACACTGCTTTTAACAGCGTGAGTTGCGTGCTGATCTTTTTCACAACCTCAAGAGGGAGGACAAGAAAGTGAAGGGTTATTTTGCCTCTTGATTCTCAGTGGTGAACAGTTTTTTTCATGCCTTTCATTCAAAAGCTAGTTTTGATGATCTCTTATAGCCATCATTTGGCTCTGCTGGCCAATTTATTGGTCTACTAACAAAGAGTTGACATCTCCATCAATCTACCAGGCTTATTTGATGCTGCTCTTGGTGCAAATCTCACCAAAGTCTGAATCTCCTTTTTTTTTTTTTCCTCACTGTTATCAGTTAAAATTATATGCTTGAAAGGATCATGTGCTTTGTTTTAGTGATGTACTTCCATGATATAATAGGAAGAGAACTCTGTCACTAAGGAAAGTTTCTTGAAATATCTCTTGCCAGAATAGTCTGATGTCAAAGGCACCAGCACATGCAAGCTTTTAGAGTAAAGGTATTTAACTTATTGTGCCTACTCTTCCTTAAGGAGAGTTTCAGATGTATTTGTAACACTTTCAACTCTGAATTGGAATAAGAGCCTGTGAGAAATTTCTGACTGGGAGTATTTTTGAAAAATGTCTATTCATTGAAACTAAATTGTTTCGGGAGAAAAAGGGAAAAAAAAAAAAAAAAAAAAAAAGGTTAGTTAGGATGAATTTCCTGTTTCAGAATTCCTCTTTAAAACAAAGCTTTCAGGATTTTTTTTTATTTCTTGAAGACATTATACCAATCTCTGTATGAGTTGTTTAGCCCCCAGTAATTCCGTAATACCTACACCATCTCTGAAAATGAACCCAGATCCTCAAGAAAACATGAGAGCTTTTCTGCATTTTAGGATGACATACATTTGCCAGTGCCTAGATGTTGCCCAGCAGGGCTGCAGGGATGGTCCCACAGCCATAATCATAGATCCCTGGATATCTCCTGTCCCAGAGGGAAGTCCTGTGTCTGTGATAGAGGCAGAAGTGTGTGCGAGGTGCTGGGATGACACTGAGTGAGATGTCTATAGTCCAGAAGGGAAAACTGAGCAGGGGGCAAAGAAATGAAGCTCATGTGCGGTACATGAAGCTTGGGCAGTCCTATGTTTGAATGTCCTTAAGCTGATCCTACTGCTACACAAAGCTTCAGGTTTTTCGAATCCAGGAATTCCACCCTCACCTTCAGTCGGTTACCCTGTGATTGAAATGCAGGACTAATCCTCCTCTCACTCTCCTGTAACATGGGAATATGTCTGAAATTTCTGTTTATGACCACTTTTTGATTTGTTTTCCAGATTTAAGAAATACAAAGAAGAAAGCAGAAGTGCTTCAATAAATATTTACCCTGTCTTAAAAAAAAATCAATTCTAGGAATAAATAAGCCATCTCTTTAGAAATGACTGAAAAAGGATCATGTTGGAGTCAGCTAGAGAAAGCATGAGTTGTGGAAGAATCTGACAAGCTAGAGTCTGGAGGTGGAAGCTGTAGTGAAAGAGAAGGTCATTTTGTCAAGGCAGGGGAGCTATGACTACTTACACCAGCTGAGGATCTGGCTGCCTATAAACAGACACGATGGCAATGATAAAGGTCACCAAGGACACTGATGAGGCCTGGTGGTTGGAAACACTTTTCTTTCCGCTGCTCATAGAAGTAGAAAGCAAAAAACAGAAATCAGGCGTATTTTCTTTTGATTCGATGAGCCTGCTGCACACTCCATCTTCCTCAAGCCCTGTGCTCAGACAATTCCTATGTGAGCTGTGATCTCTTATTTGGCTCATGTTAAATGTATGAAGAGTACAGAGAGAGCAGCAGTTTGAAATGGATGCTCAGAGGCACTTCACCTGATGGCTTACTTTTCAGACAGAAGAGACAGGCTGGAGTAGCTGACCTGGAGCCAGACTTGCAGTGCTCCTCTCCTGGGGATGGGCTCAACCCTCTCCACTGACTTAGGGGCTTCTTTCCCTGTGTGTTTGAATCATCAAAGGCTGAGGGCATTTTGGGGGTTCTTTCGTGCATTTATTTTTCCAAAAATATATAGCTTTTGTTGCCTCCTGGCTAAAGCATTGAGCTCCCTGTGAACCATTGCCCATTTTTCTGGAGGTCCCAAAGAAACCCACGTTGCTGCCTCTTTTAGGTATCAACTACTCTCTTGTCCCTGTCTCAACATTTCTGCTTCTCTTTGGTCTCAGCAATTCTCTTGCTGGAAACAGCTGATACTCTACCACCAGTATGTCAGGTCAGGAATTAAAAAAGAAGCTTTGGGCAGCCCTGCTTTTCTCTATCCTTTTTGATTTTCCATGGATGACATCCTCTCCTCTCTCACCAACTTCCATAGCAGCTGTTGTAAATCAGTATCTAGAGCTTCATGCCAGTCTGCCAAAATAGCCATCTAACCCTGCTTAGGCACACTGCGATTGAGCTACAGGCTGCTTTGTATGGCAGCATTACTTTGCATTGCCACTGTTTTGTACTGCACTACATCGTGTCTTTGAATCTAGACTTCTTTTCCTTTAATTCCCTAGGAAGATGCCCACATTTGGACATGCAAAGTGGATGAAGACTCCACCTTTTCCTCTGCTGAAAACAAGCGAGTGCAGACCATAGGGCACAGTTGCCAACAGATATGGTCTCCAGGGAGCTAACTTTCCTGCCCTGCCTCTTACATAGTAATTCCCATTAAAATAATATTTTGTATAGACATGTTCCTGGAGAAAGGGTCAGGGAGCACAGCAGCAGTAGCCCAAACCTCTGAAACACCATTCTGTATTTCCTTCTGAGACCTTTCAGGCTGATCCAGTGTATCTGACGACAGCAGGTCCACAGGGTGACTTTGAGTGCAAAGCAGGGGACTTGTGGGCCCTAATAAAGTCCAGCCAGGTGAATTGCTTGCGTTAAGGCTTCTTTCTTCCTACTTGTATGCATGACCATCATTTTGAGATTGCTTAAAAGTATTATTTAGCATTGTTCATCTCTCTGCTTAATCAGTGCAACACTCTCTAGTCATTAGTTGCATCATCCCGTTCTTACTTCACACCAAAATAATGCCCATGCCATGCTTCTTGTGAACACAAGGAGCTTTTGCCAGTTACCTAGGGGCACGGGGAAAAAAGAATAAAAAGGAGAAAAAAAAAAGAAAAAAATTACTTCTTTTCTTTGGCTAGAGTTATCACTGAAAAATGTTCTGCTGCTTCTGCTGCTTTTTTTTCCTTTTTTTTTTTTTTCAAGGTTACAGAGTGATTCCTGTGTTAACGATGGAGTCAGTTCACAGCACTAAGAGCCAGAGCTGTGGTTAATTAGTAGCCAGTTTAGGAAATTATGTTATCATTACCTCATCTTTTCTTAGCTTAGGAGCTTTTCTCCTCTTTTACATCCCCTCTTCCTTATCCCCTCCAACCTTCCCTGCCCAGGGACATTATTTTTCTTCACTACATCCATGTCACACATACAAACTCTAATCTCTTTAACACACCTGAGCATCCTGGGTCTCCAGTAGTTTGAAATCTCACATAGTATTAGGTCTTTTTTTTTTTTTTTTTTTGGCATGGCCACTGGCCAAGGGAAACCAAACCCAAACAAAAATAAATTTTGTTCTTCCATTTCCCCTCACCGTGCTGTTTCTTTATGCCAGTTCATGTCCCTGCAGCTCTGCACCAGGTGCAGATTGTGACACCAGGCTGACCTCAGTCGGCTTCATGGTTGTTGATGATGAACAACTCTCTTCCACCCTCTGACATCCTCCCCCATGCCAAAAGTGAAGGAGAAAACAAACAGCAGAAGGGCCCTCTGAGAGCAAACAACCAGGTCCCGACAACAAGTGGTAGCAACTTGGAGAATTAAAAAACAAAACTGGGGGGAGATAAAGTGAAACCACAACACAGAAGGGAATTTTCTAGAGGCATACTTCAAAACCAGAGGCTTGCTGTTCATGGTAGAGGAGGAAGGGGAGTGCGAACTCGGAGAGGCAGACCTTTAGTTTATTAGTCTTCTGCTCAACTCTGCATTTAGCCAGGTCTTGGTAGGATCAAATAAACATGTCTGGAAGAAAAGCTAGTGTAGAGATGCAAGGGAAGAGCATTCCTTCACGAAACTTTGGCCCAGACTGGCTTTAAGTTGGTCTTCTGTTTCTTCCATTTGAGATACAGTCTCTGTTTTTGAATAATTGAATCCCATCAGATCTATCAACCAGTGATGGGATTAATTACCTTGCTTGTCATTCCTAACCTCCTTGTTGTCATGGATGGTGAGACCCATCCTACCTTGGGTAAGGATGCTGTTCCGGAAACCTCTGTAGCACAAAGCTCTGACGTGCTGAAGTCCTAACTGCAGCCCCGGGTCTTTCTAGCTGGTGTGGTGATAGGTGTGTCCACACTAATGGCGCACAAGAAACATTTGCATAACTAGGTTGCTCTTATTGTACAAAATATAAGCATTTCACCAAATCTCTCTATTTTCTCCCTCTCCTTTTCTACCTTGTATTTTCTTTCTGTTTGTTTATTTATTTATTTATTTATTTAAAGTTCCCTCTATCTTGGTCTTTCACACTACACACTAAACGCATTTGAACAGAGTATCCCTGTGGTCCAGCGTGAGACAGAAAAGGTCCTGGATTGTGACCTCCAAGATGACAGCATCTCATTCTCTGCTTCTGTTTTCTTCTGCTCAGTGTTCATACCTTTCAGGCATTTGTGGACTGGTTGGGGCTGGCTCTATGAGGTTACTCATTTCTTCACCAAGCTGCTCACTTGTTTTGTATCTTTTGACAGCCCTAAAAACTTGTGCTGCTTTTCACTGCAGTCCTCCCACTCAACACAGAGACTCTGAGTGAGAGGCCTGAAAATGTATGTGATAATCCCACACAGTGTCCCCACAGCCCACTGGAAAAGGGCTTTTATTTCCTGGTGGTGATCACACTATACAGACAGACCAAAATAAACCAAGCTTTTGCCATATCACATTTCAAGGCAGAACTATCGGTTGCCTCTCAGGGAGTCTTTAGGCTGGGAAGTAGGTTGTATTTTTAAAAAAATAAATGCATTACTGAGTTTTAAGCAGGACTCTGTGCTGAGGATAAATCAAGCTTCAAATCATATGAGTTGGCTATGGCCAACACGAGCACTGGGGCATGTGGTAACGACTAATACGGGAATTTTCTCCTTACACTCAGCACTAATTTCCACTTAAAAGTGCATGAATTAAAATTTGTCTAGAAATTTGCCCATGATTCATCAGACATCTTTCATCAGCTTTGACCTTGTCACTGAACAGTGACTTTTATCTGGAAGTGCATTTGTGTCTCTCTTCCCCAGGAGGGATCTCCTTTCCATCCCTGACGCCCAGGTTGTAGGTCTCTCTGGGCTTTCTGCTATTTCTCTGACCCCACTCAGAGGTCAGGGTTATAGCAACCCCAGAAACAGGATTTGTGGGGAAGCAAAAAGGACAGTGTTTTGAGGAGTCTCACCCTGTTCATTGCTGGCCTCCTGCTTCTGCAAAATGAAGCATTTGCAGTATCCATCTAGCTCCCACATCCATATATTTCCAGTGGACATCTGGTTTCTGGGGTTCCTTTCTAGGGTCCTGTGTTTCAGGCTGGTGTTTTCCACCATATCCAAGTCACCGAGGCAACTGGTGACACTCAGTGGTTAAACAGGATTTTTACTCAGAGGCCAAGGACAGCACTTGAGTTCTGCAAAGTGACCTTAACTGGGGAGAGGACTTGCTCTGTCCCTGTTTGCCATAAGGAGCGGACTTGCGGGAGTCATAGCCAGGCTGGTAGGTGCAGGTCAGCCTGTCACATCTCTGAAGGAGGCTCTCTCTTGCCTTTTACAAACTTTGGCATCCTGAGGCAAAGCAGAGAGCTATTTCCTTCTTCCTTTATATTGCTGCTCAGCACAGGAATTTCTCTGGGGGGCTGCTGTCTGTGGCTGCAGCTTACTTCACATACAGGTGGATAAATTTCCTAAAAAGGGGGTGGTGTGTGTTATTACTTTAAATGGCACTTTCTTTAGTCTTCAGATGGCCACACTGATGTCAAAGAGGGTTTTTGCTGAGTGCGACGTGATTTCAGGAGAAAAGGGGCCAAACAAATCTTCATCCTGTTTCAGCTTATTTTGTTTTGAATCCCCTTACAAAAACCCAGATGCTGGAATCAGGTTATCTGAAAATTTCCTTTTTTCTTTTCTTTTCACTTCGTGCACATAAGATGTTTTTAATCCTTGCGTCTGTGTGAAAAGTACAAAAAGTAACCTATTCACAGAAGACAAATTAAAAGATGTTCTAATTTTATATTTTTCCTCATGACTTTTTGGTAGGCTCCTGATTTTTAGTATCTGACAGCTACACTTTGCAGAAAAATACCCCAAAGCATGGATTCTTTGTCCTGCTTAAGAGAGTCCAAGGTCTGGCATTTGCAAAGCTTGGCCTTTTCTACCCAGGCTCTGGGGTCTGATTTTAAATGAGTTCAGTTTAATCGGAAAAAATCTGTCCTGGTGGAGACACTGGTAATCTGAAGTTAGTGACTGGACTGACTCCTTGTTGTTCGTTTGATTGAATCAATTGATAAGTGGGTGAGTTTGGCTGACCTTGAGCACAGACGATCTCTTAGGTAGCTTCTCTCTGCCCTTTCTGGTGTCACTGTAAGTCAAACATGGGTGTGACACAACTTGCTTGCCTCAATCAGCTAATATTATTGGTGGATTGTTAGAAAAAGGGAAAGAAAAAGGGAAAGAGAGAAAGAGAGAGAGAGAAAGAGAGAGAGAAAGAGAGAGAGA
>VZSV01000034.1:3404874-3433100 GCA_013398735.1 Nothocercus julius
AAGAAAGAAAGAAAGAAAGAAAGAAAGAAAGAAAGAAAGAAAGAAAGAAAGAAAGAAAGAAAGAAAGAAAGAAAGAAAGAAAGAAAGAAAGAAGGTGACATTAAACCAGCTAAAAAAATCTCAGGAGACCTGTCAATCAAGAAAGATATTTACTGAAGCTTCCATTGACCCATATATGCTCTTATCTAGAAACCTTTATCTTCTAAGACAATGTTGACTAACAGCTTTTCCTTTACTCTTGTTTCTATCTTAAAAGAATAACAAATAAGCTTAATTCTTCACAAAATCTTTAGCAAATGCCTTTTAAGCCCAACACAATGGTAGTTATTTTAAGAAGGACAGCTAAGCACTGCAACACTTTTCTATTTTTCTGTCTTGGTTTTTCATATTGGAGCACTTAATCACAGTTAATCTTTGCACACAAGGAAGACACATTAACTTTGTTTGCACAAGGCTGATATAAAAGCTTTCAACTCCTCTGTTCCCTTATTCATCTCCCTGGTAAGCCTTACCATTTTAAATAACAGATAAAGGAAATGCTGAAGATTTGATGATACAGTATATCCTTCCTCAAGTAACTGCAGGGACTAGCTCCGCAGGCAAAGTTACAGCCTAATAGATGAGGCTGAGCATTTGCAAATCCCACCGAAAGGTTTGAGTCAAGCAGAAGGGCATAGTTAATGAGTGAATCAAGAGTAGCTACCTGAGAAGATGCTAGTGCTTAGGACAGGTGAGCAGAGGCCACCTCCTTGTACAGAAATCTCTGCTCTCTAGAGGCGCATACAGGCTTTGTTCACATTGCCAGGTGCCTCCTGGCATGTGCCTCCCTGCTCCCTTTCTGTAAGTTGCTTCGAAGGCTATAGTGATGGCTTGCTTAAGGGTCTTGCTTTAATGAGGATATTCTCCAATATTGTGAAATTAAGGGCTAAGTCTCAGCTCCACCAAAATCAAGGGGGCTGAAATGAAAGAATTTCTTTCTGTCTGACTCTGAATTTCCTTGTGGTAATTTCCTTAATGGTAAATTTAATGCTTTTTTGGGACTTTTCGCTCTGTCAGAGCAATAAAAGGGGGCTTAGGCCTTGCTCACACCCACAAGCGGTGCTGCTTAATTATCCTGGAATAGTTGGAGTAATAAAACCCTTTGCCTGCCTCCTTGCCTCTTGCAGACCTATCAGAGCAGGCAGGCTGGTATAAGTGCACTGGTGTGGGATGTGATGAGAATTAGGGAACAGAGGCTTGAGGGTGTTGGCTGGAGGGAGCTGTATGTTAATTCATTAAGCAAGACCTTGTACCTGGAATTTTTTTTTTTTACTTCTTTTTGATTACACAGGTACAGCTCTAAACTACAGGAGAAACTATGAGCTCTGGACACATGTCATAGCCACATCATGCTCCCAGATCAGAGGACGCTTCAGATGTGCGTGGAAACCCATGTGCCTTTACCTCACAGGAGCGAAGCTGGAGCTTGCATCAGAGGGAATGATGATGGCCAGTCCCTAGCCTAGAGATTTGGGAGTCAGGGCTGCAAGGGCACAACATGGTGCTATAGGAAAATGAGCAGGAAAAAGAAATAGTGACTGGAGAGAAGATATCTCATGATAAATTCAAGAAGTATTAAAACACAACTAGAGACCTACCTTTGCTAGCTCTTGCCAATTCTGCATCCTGTTTCGTGTCTGCTAGGACCCAGCAAAAAACAAGAAGTGGGTGGTGTTCCAATTTTTTTTCTCTCTTTCTTTCTCTGTCCAAACATTTCTGGGAGTTATTCACAGAGACCAAGCTGAAAAACATTGCACATTCTTTGGCTGAGAACCATTTTAGTTCTCTATGAAGTGCTCTAGTATAAATAAATATATATATGCAAACAAATGCAAACAAATGCATAAAGAATGCTGTTTGGTGGTCAGAAGAAGCCAGTCTGTCCTTGGCCTTTCATCCCAAGATGAGAGGACATTAGATCAAACTCATAAACATCTAGACTTAAAAAAAAAAAAAAAAAAAAAATTCTAGCTGTTCTTTTTCAGTTATACTATTTCATCTTAAGTGTATCCAGTATAATATGATTGCACAACCATTATATTAATCAGAGAAGTTCTAGCCAGGGGACACAAAAGATTGCACTTAAAGCTTGCATCTGCAATAATAAATAGACCATGGTCCAGGGGCTGGTGGCACATGTCGTGGATTCCCTCTACCCATCATTGTCAAACACTTTGGCATCCTCTGTGCATCTTGTTTTCCACACATATGTGCTGAGTATCCTTTGAGTTGCTTTAGGACCTGTTGTCTTGCCTCCTGAAGCTGCTCCAGAAGACCATGGGTCTTCCATAGATCCTGTATGATATTTTGTAAATCAGAGCAAATATGATGGGTACTTTAGGGTGTCACTCCTGGTACCAGATGTTGGTATGTGGCTGACTGGATGAAGTTCTTAGATAGTACAGTCACTAGAGTCAGGACAACTGATTGGTGGGCCAAATGTAAGTGCTCTTTTTAAGGTAACCTGGGTGTCTTTCTAGATCCCACTGAAAACATTGCTAGATCTTCACTAACCACAGTGGGAGCTCACAGGTCAACATGTAAACACCTAAATTTAGGTACCTTAATCTGTGAACTAAATCTTATCCCAAACTCCTACCTGTATATTTAAAGGCTTCTTGAAGTGCATGAGCTTATTAGTGGCTATATCTTACCTCCCTTGCAAAAATGAGATAGTAAATACCAGAAAATAAAACAAAGCTTCTGAAGAAGCTTCATGTACAGTATAGACTTTTCAGGAGAACCCCTTTTTGCTATATGCCTCTTTAGAAAGTGTCCTGTACAGCTCCTTTAGGATGGATAACTCTCTATCCTGGTAGATACCTCTATGCACCTACTCTCTATGTAGGTGTTAAGAGATTGTTATTACAGATACACTAATTTCTAGCGTCATGTCCTAATGGTTGCAATGCATGTGTCAATTGGTTCTCATTGGCTTTGTGGAAAAAAAAAAAAAAAAAGAAACAGATACAAAAAAAGAAACAGATACAGACTCCTTGGCTTTATTCAGATTCCCAAAGGAAGTTTTAGTTCATTGGCTCTGGGTATCATCCTACAGTGTCTGAATACTGGTGCTACTGGTTGGGTCTTGGAAGGGATTCAAAGGCAGTACTGTACAAGAAAATTTCACAGGTCTTGGCATGTTAGATAGTGGTGGGTAGTGGGATTGCTTAATAAAGTAGTTCAGTTCAAAGTGAAGGTAGAGGGAGTGTAGGCTCATAGATCATAGCACACATGCTAGCCCAGAAATGCCAGGGTATTTCAGTCGTCATTAAAACATGCAGGTACATGATTATTGGTAGAACTAACCAACCTTTGCGTGGAGCCAATAGGGGAGAAACACTTCCAATTTTTAGCAAGTTTGAATCCTTTGGCAAATTGTTTAGCTTGGAAGTTACTGAAAGCCATATTCATTTAATTAACCTTCCAGTGTGCTGGCAACAGGTCTAGGAGTTTATCTGTGCTCAGCCCCGCCTCCATGATAGAAGTTTTTCAGGTCCCACACACTGAATTTTGGAAGAAACTTCAGGAATTACAAACATAAGGGATGGATGGTACTTGCCGATGTCAGGAGAGATGTGAGTGGGCTCTTCCTCTGTTAACTCACACAACCAATCCTGGCCAGTATCCCTCCTATTCCACCTGCCAGCCCAGGGCTGAATTTTCAATAGGGCAGGATAAAGTTTTCAACAGAAAATATGGATGTCTTGTATTCAGAATATCTTTCAAGAAGTTTCAGTTTTTAGGGGTTGAGATGCTCAGCAAAAGACAGACCAGAAGTTCTGAGGGCCATATTCAAGCCACTTTCTCTACATGCCTATGTACTTTAGGACATTTAGGACTTTAGAACCAATGAGTGAATTGTGTCACCCCTGCCTCCACAACTCGAATCACCAGTAATGCAAAATCTCTACTCCAGCCCAGGTAGGCACTAGGCACCTGAGTAAACAGCTTGGAGAAGATTAGGACTATATTCCAATTCCATAACACTTGAATACAAGGATTGTGATTAAAAGAAGTGATTTGTTTTTCAGAGGGAAGCAGGTAGGACTTGACCTTTTCTTGACATTATAATCTTCATTTTATACTTAGGGATGTTCATGAGATAGAAAAGAAGTGCATGGTAAGAAGTGCTTTCCAATGAAAATAGTTAATCTTTCATCATCACTCATTTACATCTATCTCACTACAAGTTCAGGAATGCTGGTCTAAACAGAGACAATCTCAAAAAACAGACAGGTAGACAGGGGGTGTAACAATGTGGACTTCATTTTAGACATCAAAGCAGTTGTTTTCTGAGCAGTTCTATTTATAATGTCGGTAAATTTTCAATGTGCTTTCATAGAATGAGATAGACAATTAAAGTGTGGAGGTTTTATGTCGATGAGTAAGTAAACGCTTCATTTCTAAAATGATTTGTCTTAAATGAGTTGCTTAAGGTTCTGTTTATAGTCTTGGAGTGCTGGAACATTGTCACACCTTGCTTGGGTAACACCTACCCTCAGGGACTCCAGGGAAGAGCATCTGTCCTGGATTTTTTTTTCCTCCAGTAAATTGCTTCCTCAGTAAATTGCTCTTTGCTTCCTCAGAACAGTGCATTGAGTTTCCCAAGGTCCACATTATCAAAAGTAGCTTCAGTTCCCGCATCTGTTTGGTCCTCTTAGCCACATGACACAATTATGAATGACATGAAATATAACCAAAGTGGGAAGACGAAGGAGGTAAGACATGACAGGGAGAGAGAGGATTTGTTCATGGTACTGCAGCTGAGTGCAGTTTTGGAGAACAGGATTTTGCCATAGGGTTTTCAATTTGGCACATTTTCCACCTGGGGAACAAAACTAGCCCCATCTGGGACTAATTAGTCAACCAGTGAAGGAAAACAGGAACTATAAACTGATTTAAGAGACCTGCCCTCTCTTGCTATAACATTCACCCAGCAATGACTTCAGCTCCACTATAGGGGAAAGGGGAGAACTGCTTGTAAGAAACACTTTTGCCTTTGTTTATCCTTAGTGACATCAAGGAATAGATCAGACCAGCCTGGGTCAGCATCTAGGCTCCAATAGAGGTTTTTTTCCTCCATTTTCTTTCCTGCCACTCATTTCTGAGCTCAGTCCTGAGATGTTCCCAGGATACAAACTTCTAAAATTCATGAAGGAAAGCATCTGTTAACAGTTCATGTCGTGCCCTCAGAGTGGTGAAGATAGTGGTGAAGATCTAATAGTGTGGCTACGCAAGTGCTGGCATCAAAAAAGCAAATAAAACAGAATACACAATTTCTCCACAATTTTTTTGAAGTCTCAAAAATTTTAAGCCAGCTTAAGAAGCTGGATTACTAGATCCCTTCCTTTTGAGCATTCGACATCACCAGCATCATGTCAAAATCTTTTTGTTTGAAACTGTAACACAGTATTGAGAGTTAGGCTGGTTATTTTAAGGCCAGAAAATATCTCAGATCAGTTGAGCACAAGACTCCCAGCACATTACGTTTCCCGCAGGTAAGAAGAACAGGTACATAGGGGTAAAGTAGTATAGTATGGCTAACAGAGGCAAATAATAGCTGTTCACATACCTTGGAAAGAGGCTGGGAAAGATAATGTAGTGAAACTTCCTTAAACACCTTCCCAGGTGTCAGAAATTTGCATCCTCAGGTCTTACTGAGCCAGATAGGCTGTCTTTGTATTCAATAGCCCTTGGGGGATTCTTTTGCTATGAATTTTTCCTGCTGCTCATTGGACTCACACAAAATACTGGCAAAGGTCTATTACCTTTCCCTCTGTAGACCAACACTGCAATTTTGTCCTGCTCTGTATCACCAGACACCACAGGTAGGTCTGGTCTGGTCTCCATCAAGCAGCAACTTCAGATACAAGGAATCCCGGTAGCGACAGAGACTGAAGTGGTTTTGGGCAGCTGAGGTACATCATGTGGCAGGACCCTGTCCCCCCCAGAGAGGCCTGTCTGAAGGCAACATCCCAATGGCAGCTCAAGAACTGATGAGGCGGCTGGCCCTTGGGTTGCCTATCTGGGGAGCAGCATGGCACCACATGTAGAGTTTCCCAGGAAGATTATTTCCTATACTTGTTCAAGTGGACAACATTAAGCATGATAAACAGATGCTGGATTCATAGGGGAAGTTTCCACACTAGGTGACAACAGGATCCCTCTTGTCACCTACACAACGGAACCCCTATAGCAACAGGGGGTTGCTGTTGCTATAGCCAGCCCCCTCAGCTATGCCAGTATAGCTTCTGCTGGAAGATGTTTTGGGTACCAGGGAGCAGGTTTCATTCATCTTAAAAAATAAAAAAAAAAGTCTGCCCTTCAAATTCAGAGGTAGAGTAGAAATGAGGAATAAAGGGCTTTGACACAGATAAGGGAGGGTTCTTCTAAGAAAACACATATGGGGACGTTAAGTTATTTATTCACTATCTCTCTGAAGTTGGAACAGGGAGGAGGAAGGCAGTCCTTTCATCACTATCCCTTTCTCTGTCCCACAAATCAAAGCATTTAATGGCGTATGATTTTTCCTGAAAAGACTGAAATGCAGCCACTAGCTCTAGAAGGTCTCAGATGCTCCTGCCATGCAATCCTACACCTCTCTTCTCTCCTTGTTGGGCACACCTAACGAGAGGTTGGCAAGCCAAAGTGCCACCAGGAAGGCACCTAATGACCCTCCCCACTGTAAAACCAAATGAAAGGCAGGATGCGTCCTCAAGGAGCCTTCGAGAAGAACGGGTTAAGCCAGGAGGTGGTGAAAGCCACATGAGAACTACACAGGTGCAGCAACAGTTTTATTTGGTAAATACCACCTCCCCAGCCCAAGAGGAGACTAATGAAAGAAGATGCTTCTTCTGCAACTAGGAAGAGTGTGGTTACGAGCGCTTGCCGAGCTAATAAAGGCTGTTGAAGCTTCAGCTTCCGTTGGTGGTTAACCCCGTGACATTGCTGAGCTCCTCTGAAAACAGCACCTGACTGAGACACAGTTTAATTGTGTGTGATATAAACACATTTTATCACATTAGCGTGCTGCCGAGCGCGCAACCGAGAGGCGCTGCTTAATCGAGCGGGGGGTAATTCGTACATAACAAGACGGGGTTGTGCTCTGATGAATAATTTAGTGCTCGAGCTGGCGCGGGTAATCAGGGCTGCCCCTGCCTTGTGAGTAACTGCTGGAGCATGGGGCAGGGCAGAGAGCTGCAGTGCGATAGGAAAATGATCGTCCTTGTGGTTGCAAACCAAAGCTCACCGACCTATTTCCTAGCAAAAGTGTTAGTTTTAGCTTCAGTTCTTTTTCTCTGCCTTTCAAGGAGGGGTGCTTGGATCGATCGGCTGAGCATTGCAGGCTGTCTTCCTCAGATGAAGGCTGGAAAGCCAACTCAGTCTCCAAATATCTCCTCCAAACCAGTCTCTGCAGGGGAATATAAGCTGCAGTGCAGGCTGAATGCCCTAATGCTGAGCTGACTTCTGTGTGGGGAGCTCACTGCATCACGAAGCGCTTTTGCATCCAGAGGGCTAGTTTGTGAGCAGCCAGAAATAAACCTGCAAAGAGCTCCTCACACCTTGGGTGCCTGCTCTCAAGCTGCTTCAAGGGCTCAAAGGCTACTTTTTCTGCTTGTCCTCTGGGAGCAAATAATGCCAAATTTTGAGGAGGAAGTGGCTACATGGAGGTGGGCTCACCCTCTCCTGTGGTCATCACCATTTATCTCTTCTCCTGAGTTGGAAAGGGTTGTTCTCTCTCATCCACAGCATAATCCCAGTTTCCTAAGGATTTTGTAGGGTTCAATGACCATAATTATATGTCTATTTTCTCCACTCTATCAAACTGTATTCCCAAGATCTATCAAACTGTATTCCAGAGATCGAGGAAGCCAAGGCAAGAATCTGCAACAACACAGCCAAGTTCGTACATAAGACCTGGAGCACAAGAACTTCTCTCTCTCCCTGTAAACACAGGCCACATGCCTCCGTGTAGTTATTTTATTTAGAGTGCAATATACATATCTTTCAGCATTTTATTTGTCTGCAAAGCATCAGGCACACACCCATGGCACTGTAGGCATAGCATGATTTTAATATTGTTTTGGTTCATGTTCCACTCACTCCACATCAGCTAAGCAGCGTGTGAAGAGTTGCAGCCCACCTCGAGGCTGCCAAAGGTGAGGGCTGGTGAACAGATCCCTAGAGTTCCTCCTCAGTTTGGGACAGTTCTGTAAATACACAAAACGATGGGATTTAAAAGTGCTGCCACTGAAAACCAAAAAAAATGTTTCCCCTCCTGCCAAGACAGGATGGGGCATATGCTGTGGCATGCAACAGCCCAGAAGTTGGATTGATACTTCTTTATTTTTTTTCCTCACACCTTCACCCCAGGGCTTTCATCTACTGACCAGGATGAACATCGGTTCTTCATCCTCCTCTTCCTCTCTTCCCAATCCTCCTTTCTGAGCTGACCTCCTTTGCACAGCTGGGCTTGTCACAACGCTGATTTCTTCAGGCATTAATTTATGAATGGTATAGGCAGAGCTTTGGAAATTTACCCTTTCGTGCCAACTTCCTGCTCTGTAGAACACCTGCATTTTAACAGCAGAAAAAGAAAACAACCACCCCAGTAAACCTTGGTTAAAAAGTGGTTTCAATTAGGAGGCTTAATTGCAATGAAACTGAAAGGAAAGAATATGGGGTCCTTATTCATTTGAATTCACCTTCTTCTCCCTTCCCCTATTTTTGTTCCTTCCACCCTGGGTGAAGCATCCCCTCTCTGCATATCCCTACTCTGGAAGGCGCTCATATTGCGCGCACAGATATGTGCTGTCTTTCTCATTTGCCCTCATCAGAGGATGAAGCAAATTCCCAGTCTCAGACTATTAGGGTTGTAATGGACCACTGGGGCTTGTTGGGCAACCTCTTCTATATCCCAGGCCAGCAAACTGATGCTTCTCAACCAGTTCCCGTCACCCTCAGTCCACTAATTTGTGTTTGGCTAAATGAGAGACACAAAGACCTTAACTTTTCTCTTTTCTCCCCCTTATTACCTCTCTAATACTCCCCAGGATATACGGTCAGGCGTCATATAGAAAATGTAGCTGACTTTTTGACTTCATGGAGCTCGCCAGGATGCTGTGAACTTCCACACATGTTCTCCCTCTCCCTGCTGCAAATATTCTTGCTGCAAGAAGCCTGAAAGGTGCAACTTCCCTATATTAACCCAGATCCGTTCAAGGTGCAGTTATTTTCATATTTCAGTCAACACTGTTTCGTGTCTCTTGGCAGAGCGAGAATGTTGCCGTATGCAGTATCGCGTCCACAGGTGTTACGGCCACTACCACACTAAGGAGGTGAGAGGAGATGTTTTGGACCTGTCACACCTACACTCCATCATAAAAATGTTAATGGATCATTCCAGAAAGTCACTGCAATCTTTTCAGTTGGTTTTACTAGATGTTGCTGGAGACATTCTTGGCAAAAGCGTGGCCCATTTGTGTCTAGCTTCTGCCCCTGCAGGGTTGGAGGTGGGTTACGTGGTGGCGCTTGCCCTAAACAGCGAGCGTGTGCAGACACTGGTTTCCCTCACCTTTAACAGGGGACACAAAAGCACAGTGTTGCTGGGTTCATTTTTCCCAGCTTTGTTTCTGGTGCTGTTGTACCATACATAGAAATATATGTGCGTTAACCTGACATGAAAAAAAATGTGTGATGGTGTTTGCAGGTGCTATTGAAATGTGGCATGGTTTGCTCAACAGAGATGTTACCTGAGATTAACTTGTAGCAGAAACTGCTCAACATTGTGCCCTGTCCATCGCAGCTGGTCATGTTTTGATTGCCACCATTTATCAAAATGATTGGGCAAGAGAAAAACTGGAGATAGATATTTACTCCAGAGGGTTTTTCTCAAAAGGAAGCAAGGCTGCCATTGCTATAGTGAAACCGTACCCTGATAGCTAATATCAGCACACGGCCTTGGAAACACATGGAAGAGTTTGAGTCCAATCCAGCAGAGATTAGTGAAGTGTGCAAGGAAGAGCTAGTCAGGCCTGGATTAACTTCACCTAAATTTAAGCATCTGAGGAAGGGCTGCTGTCTTCTCGTAGGGCCAAGGAGAGAGCAAGTAGCATCCCAGGGTTGTTTCAGGCTTTAAGGGGGCTGAATTACCCCCTGGAGATACCTCCCTCACTCTGTCTGCAGGCATGGAGATGGCCCATTTATAACTGAGGTACTGAAGGTGGGTGCTTAGACCTCGGGGATGGAGCTGGGTGGTGTCTCCATCAGACACACACACTGTTGCAGTTGCCATTTCAGTCTCCCATCTGAATTTCAGAGGGCCTTTGCTGCCAGACAGAGAAATGCTCTCCTCTTCCTAAGTCAATGACTCTTTTTGAGGAGGCCAAATGAGACTTATCTGAGGTAGCCAAGACAAGAGTGCCACCTTTTTTGCAGCAAAACCTTTCTGCTAGTGACACAGACATGAAGGAAGCACAGGCAGAGCTCTACGGAGCTTGTGCCAAGGCAGAAGGTTTATCTGCCGCTTTCCTGCAGCGCTCGGCGCGTGTGGTAAAACCGAAATCTTGCTCAGCGCGGCCGGAGCGCATAACTGTGGTTGCTCTGCAGCGAGAGACGGGACCGGTGCCCGTTTGATCTAGGGGATGTCACCGTCCCGCTCTGCCCGCGCGCCGTGGCGGGTGGGAGCCAGGGCTTGCGTCCTTGCTGTGGCAGGACCAGCCGGAGGCTGGCGTGCAGAAAAAGCACCTTCCTGGCTGCAAATGTGCAGCGACAGTACGGGGAGCTGTCTTTGGGTTCCTGGCGTGGTTAGAGCCGTTAGCCGTGTTTGTGCCGCCGCGGCACTGCCGTCAGCCCGGTCCTTCCCTTCTCACAGTTAATTTCCTTATTTGCTTTAGTGAAGGTGTGACGTGTCGTGTCAGTGTTCAGGCAGAGCGGCTGCCGAGGAGCTGTAAACTAGCCCAGCAAAACCCTTGTTTGTGTGATTTGTTGCAACAGGGACATGTCAGTTCAGCAGTGGGCACAGGGAAGGGCTAAAAAGGAAAAACAAAAACTGAAAACAAAGAAAAAAACAAAAAAGAAAAAGAAAAAAGTTAAAAAATGAAAGAAATAAGTTTTTGCTTGAGTTATGGTTAAACTGCACATGTCATGGAAATGGAGAAGTATAGATCCTTTGTATCACAGGGTGAGTGAGCCTTGACACTCATATTTTTCATGCATCAAAAACAGCTGTATAATATCAACATGTACACTTTTCCTGCTAGATTAAACAAGTTCATGTGACTGGAAAGGCATTTAGGTGTGACCAAAGTCAGTCCTTTGCAATGTCTACCAGTCATCTATATACTCCATCTCTTAATGAACTTTTGGGGTTTTCTTACCCAAAGCTGCTCCAGAGCTCCAGTGCATTAAACATTAGGATTAAACACCTTCTTCCACAATTGCTTGGGAGTGGGATGAAAGAAAAACAAAAGAAGAAAGAGTGTAAACTATGGAAGAATGCTGTACATGGGTCTTCTCTGGAGCGAGGTGGTTATATCTGGACACAGGTGTCTGCACCGCAAGCAACAGAAGAGTGCAATACTTGGAAAGCAAAGCCAGAGCAGCTGTATCAGCTATGCTGTGGTGCTCTGAAACAACAGTTTTGGAGTGAAGTCCAGCATGTGCTGTTAGGTGAGCAAGCAGTTGGACATACATTGCCACTATGTCCATTTGAGAGGCAATCCTTTCCTACAACCAGGCTTGAAAGTCAGAAAATAATCCAGTCCCATGACTAATGAAGTTCAAGCGCTGCTCCCCACCTCAGTAACAGTTTAGCTTCTCTCTTTCTTGGCCCTTTGCAGCCAAATGTTCCCAGGCTGCCTGTTTGCAGGGGCCTCCAGGAAGGTAAATGAGCAAAGGTGTGAAGTCAATACACACCAGCTAAAGACCTTTAAGCCCTTGGGGGGACACTCTCATTCAGGAATAAAGTGGCCTTACATTGCTGTAGTTTAATCCTTCTCTGAGGATTAAGCACTAAAGGCTTACTGCCTAAATTTTAATCCTAAATGAGAACATGCACATGTGCTTTAATTTATGGGCTCTGACTTCACACCTGTAGTTGACTAGCCTTCTCTCTTTTGCACGTCCCTGTGAAGGAAAGCTCTAATGAGATGCAACTGGAATTTGGGTGATGCTGTGGCTATTAGTTCTCTCTTTGAGGTTTCTGTGGTTTGGGTTTCAGTGCATTCCTTCTGTTCTTTATATTTTCTTTCTTTTTTTTTGCCTTTTCAGATACTCTTTTAGTCTTGGTGCATATATGTGTTTGATTAGAAGCATCTCGGATGCTAGAATTTTACCCCCAGAGGAACACATGCTTTGGGGCCATTAAAAGTATTTTGAATCCTGGTGGGGTGTAAGGCAGCCTCCAAGGATGGCTTGGATTAATTCTTTGAATGAGAAGCGCTTCTTCCTTCAAGCACATCCTTCTTCCCCATCAAGACTCATAACTCCAAGCACTCAACTAAGCTACTTAAGTTACCTAGTTGGTCGCCTTAGGCTCTGTCTGGAAACAATATGCAAAGTAACTTTCTCTGGGGTAGTTCAGTTTAGAAACAAATTTTGGAGGAGTCTGTTGGCTAAACTCAGGAGATGGACGCTAGGCAGGCCAGACAGACTCTTGAAGTTAGGTTCCTGCAACAGTTCTCCACTGCCTGGGTTACTTAAAGGAAGTCACCAATGGTAGGTGGAAAGGGGAAACAAGTCCATCTGCACTTTGGTACCTAGCAGATTTATTAGAAGAAGACAGCTGCATCTTTCAGATACAGTGATGCCCAATGAGAAGAGTATTGGTCTGGGATATGGGGATGAGGAACAATGGCAAATCCCCTCATTTTGTTATGCTTTGGTTTTCCTATCTGTTGAAAAATGTCTTTTTGGTCTTTGCTTTGAAATTGCTGTTGCCACTTTAGGAATCTGAGATCCTCCAAGAATGATAATTAGAAACACACAGTAACTTCAGGTGTCCCAACACATCTCCTAGACAAGCCTTTCTCTCTCCATTGACTACCTGAGAGCCAAAAGAGACTAACTTCTCTAATTAAGCATAAGCATTAGCTAGTAGGTCCCTCACTAGGGTTCTTAGTGGAAAAAAAAAAAAAAAAAAAAAAAAGATAGTCACATTAAGCTGAAGCTATTATTATAACAGTTTCAACATTATTAGAATGCATGCCCAAGCTGAAGTTTCATTTTCAACATAAGGCAAATGGATACCCCCCCTCTCATTTGTTCTTATCATTAGTTTACTAATTAGTCCTTTAGACAGAGGTGTTTATTACTCTGTGAAACAAATAAAAAAAATACGGAAAATAAAGAAAATAAAGAAAATGAGCTTAGGTCGAAACTGCCTTTCTCTCATAATCACTTTCATCTATTAAAAAGGAGGAAAAATAGCCAAGATTCTTAGCTCAAAGGACTGATTGTTTGGTGGCTCCCTTTTGAATGCTTTATAAAGTCTTTGTGGCAATTATAAAATGCCCTCACTTCTACCTTTGCACCTAGAAATCAGCAGAATCTGGTCACCTACACTGAGGTTTTTCAGTAGCTGGCCCTAATCTGCAGAGTATATGAGTCGATGTCAAATTTTAAGAACATGAGTGATACTGCAAGACACAGTGGACTGTATATATGTTTAAAGTGAGCTGCACACTCTTAGAGATCTTTTTAGAATAGGACTGCTGTTTGTTTCTCAATAATTAGGATATTTGAATCATTTTGTCCATCTGCAATTATCTAAATCCAGCTAGAAGCAGTGAAAGTGCATAATTTGAGGGGTCAATTGCACACCAGAGAAGCAGAAAAACAAATGATTTGAAAAACACCACAAGATGTGAAGACATGCTCTCCCTTCATTAAGAGGTGCCAAAGAAACTTTCAGCTGACCCCACGGTCTTTAGAAGCTGCAAGTTTCCCTAAGCCTCAGAGTCATTTATGTACAGACTTCCACCCACTACAGATATCAAGCACTTTTAAAGTAGTAGCATAACATTTATAGTGGCACTTTGTTATATTGCAGGACAAGTTTCAATATTGCATGTGACCAAAATTACGCTGTCGATAGTAGTGTTTTTGATGCTTCCATATGTCAAACTTCACTCATTCATTTAAACCATGGGGCTCAGCATGGTTCAAGATATTCTGCAAAGGAATTCCATAGCTTCCACATCACCATTTCAGAGGAGGAAACTGAGGGAAGAAGAAAGGAGGTGACTTGCCACAGTCATGCAGCAGAGCAGTTGCAGTGGTAGGCAGAGGTCAGCTCCTCTGCATGCTAGTCCTCGGTGACGTGGCATCTTGGGTAATGTTACACACAGAATATGAGTCTTCTCTCATCATCATCCACTCAAGCACAAGAGAATCACAAAAAAAAAAAAAAACTTTAATCCAAACTAATTAGACACTTTATTAAGCAATATGGAAATTACTGCAAGAAGTTGTGTTCACTCTGTAATAGAGAAGATATTGCACAATCTACCCTGAGTACTCAAATCTTGCAATTAAGTTCTTCCCAAATCATGAGATGGGCTTAAAAGCTCATGATTTACGAAGAAGGAAAACAGGTGTCTTAAAAATATTTTCCAGCTCTTTGAGCATTTTTATTTTAAAGTATTTCCCCCAACCATGAGGCTCAAAGGTGCTCTCTCTTGTTTTGTCTGAGGCCAAGGTTGCCTGAGATCCTAGGACTCCAGTGTCTGGAGACTCCTACTTCCAGAGAAATATCATGAGATTAATGCTATCAGCAGGCTGCAAGGCTTAGGCTACACTTCTTCCAGTATGGCTATTGACAAAAATTTGGATTTGAGAAACTAAATTCTTCAGTCATGGTCTGAATACATCCATTGACAGCAGGAGAGAAAAAGCTAACAATAACAATAAAAAGGCACACAAAAAAATGTTTTTTTTTTTTTTTTACCGTTGCTGCCCTTTAAGGGGATGAATTTTGCCGTAGATTACATGACTGTGTTTCACCGGGTTCAATATATATTTAGTGGGAGGTGGATTCTGTCATATCCTGGTGAATTTGGCCTCTAGGTAGCAAATTCTTTCCTCTGTTATTCTACTGGGAGCTCACACATTTTCTGGGGCAGGAAACATCTTTTTACTCCATGCATGCAAAGGGCTGGGTGTACTGCGGTTCTGAGCCATGGCTTGGGGCTCCTAGACACTACCTGCGTAATTAATATTAGCAATGAATAATAATAATAATAATAATAATAATAATAATAATAGTTGAATACGAGTGAACCCCATAACCTTGCCCTTGGGTGTCTGAGTAGGAAGCACGAGCCAAGGCAATTCAAGAGAGACACCATCAACACAGCTACCTGCAGCAGCCCTGGCGGCTGACTTTATTTCCTACAAAGTGCTATAAATGTGGCTGGGAGGGGGAGACGGTGCACAGCAATTTCACATTGCGAGGCTCTATGTCCGAGGCAGTGTACCATCACCGATGGAGTCATTTCAATCTTGACTGGAAAGCCAGTGGGAATTACTACTCCGGAACAGTTTCCATTGAAGGGAGAGTGGTCCCAGAAACAACTTGTGTGAGTGGCACTGGGGTGTAAAATGAATTGCCAACAACTATTGCTTTTATGTTTTCTACACAGGCGCTCGAGTGATGAGACTCAGGCTATTACAAAGGATGATGTGGTGGTGCCAGCCAGTTGGCTTTCACTGAGACGATTAGCAGCTCTACCTGTTGCCTCTTTATTCAAAGGTGAGAGATCCACTTTGGTTCTGGCAGGCTCCTACTGACCCTTAATTTGCTGAGAGAAACATCCTGGGCGGGTGTTGAGCCTCTCCATCTTCCAGCAATGACTGTGCTTCTCTGAAATGAACATCTCCTTGCTTAGTTTTAATAGATGTACAATTAGAGTTTGTATTTTGTACTCCAGTGTTTCTATTACTGTTGTGCCTGCACATCTGGGCCACTGCCTGTGGTTTTAGGAGGCCACTTGATACCTGGAGAGGAGGAGCATTGCTCCTCAGCATGGTGATCCTGGTGCAGGATAATACAACTTGTCCTTCCAGCAAAGTCCAGGACATAATACTGGGGGCATAGCACGTATTTAAGTTCTCTAATAAGAACTGATTTGAGCTTTGCATCTGGAAAGAAAAGCAGAGGGTTTGGCCATGTTTCACAATGACAATATTTCTCACGGTTTCCCTTTCTTTAGCCTGGCATTTATTGTCTCTCTCAGGAAGACCCTTGAGCAGTGAGGGCAAAACACTTCTTGAAGCAAGCAAATATTGCACTAGAGCAAAACAACTGAGCCAAATCCTGCCTACTTCCAGTCTGGTGCAACTCTCTTGACTTTGGTGGCGTTGCATCGGATGCAAAGCCCAGTTCTGAACAGCCTTCCTGGCTGGTGGTTCCTGGAAGGGCTGGCCTCCACCCCCAAATCCAACCCCCACCTCGCCCTTGCCAGCAGACAGTACTTAGGTCATCACCGTTAACCTACTGCAGTGTCTTTCCATTAGTTTTTTGTCCTGGCTTCTACCCCACTGAAGGCTTTCCCCAAAATTCACTCCTCTCTTGTTTAGAAATATTCAAATTTCCAGCCCAAATTTACTGATGGCCAGTTTGTTATTGTGCCAACATTGTCCTTTGGCTTAAATAGCTCATTTCCCTCTGCAACATTTACCGCAACCTGCTCCTCCCAGTCATGTATTTATATAGAGAGAGCAATTGTAGCCCCTGCTAGGAGCGCCTGCTCAGCGCCTTCCAGGATAGGTCCCTGGCATCCACCTTGTAGACATAGTAGAAACTGCTTCCTCTGCATCAGAAAGCAAATAGTGTTGCCACCCTGTTCCAAGCCTGATGCTTGTACATGCTGGAGACAGGCCAAATGGCCTCAGAATTACCTAAATACTTCATTGAAATGGCAATCAAAATAAATTACAATCCAAGCAGTGTCGTGGGATAGGCTCTTTGTGGGAACAGAGGTCCACGCTGTCCTCCCTGTTCCCCCCGCACAAGGAAGAGGGCAAATTGCTTTGCAATCCCCAAAACAGCTTCCCTTTTAACCTCTCCTTCTGCCCCTCATGTCTTGATGGCCAGCAGAGCCCCTCGCATGAGGCTAGTAGAACCTGAGCTGTCAGGCTGCCAGGATGAATCAGACCATTTCAGACATCCTGACAGTTATTAACTCATGAATTAATGAATTGCCACATTTTGGGGGGCAGGCAGACTTGCAAGTTTGCGTAGCTTGCCCAAGGCCACAGAAGACAGTGTTAGGGTCAAGCAACATGTTTGGATGTCCTGGCTTGTGGGATGGCATCTCTAGACCATTGCACCCCCTCTACAGATGGGCCAAATTGCTCTCCATTCACCGTTCACCTTCTCTCCTCTATAACATCCTTTTCCTCACCTTACAGTAAGACTAAAAAGGAGCATGCATCAAGCTGAGATTTGCAGCTGCCTTCAGCAGTCCCTAATCCCCGCGGATGTTATACTCTTTGGCGTAAGGAGCTTGGGGAGCGCGCCGTGGCTCCTTTGTGCAGCAGATACGTACAACCAGCGGGGCATTGTTTTCACGTCTGAGCCGCGCTCGACGATAAAACTTCCTTCAAAGCCAGAGCGAGTTGCACTGGAGTGCATAAGCCCCATTTGTTTGCAATTTATATGTTACTTCACCGACACAAACAAGTTCAAACTAGTGCTAGGGCTACGCTGCTGCTACTGCAGAGGCAAATGAGCTGCATTCTGGTGACTACACTGCTTAAAGAGTTGTTCACTTCTGATGACCAGATACCCGTTTTTCTGTTAATTAATCAGAAAATAGCTTTTTCGTTTTATATTTCCCACCAAAAAAATCTTTATCTGCATGCTTATATTAAAAACCCCAAAGCAGTATGAGATAAAACAAGTAGGATTCTCTACAGCATGTTTATTATTATTATTATTTATTGTTATTTTACTATCACTATTATTCAGAGAGCTCATCACAGAGGTAATATTTGGAGACAAATTAGGCAGAACTTATACTGACCAAATTCATCCTAGAGCTATGCCGTGGTCTCTGAATTGACTCATCTTCTGATGGTTTCGTGGACTTTGTATATAAAGTGACAATTACCTTCTTTTAAACTTCCTGCATAGTTGTTATTCACCAGCCCAGCCTTCCTACTCACCAAACAAGAATTTAACTAACAAAAATACACACGTACTATATATTATGTGGATTCATTCTTACAAAGCGTTAGCGTTTCCTGCAGGAGATGGAGAACGCTGTATATATATTAGCCAGTATGGTTTTCATGTGGGAATTTTTCATCAGGAAAATGCCTTCTTTTGGAAAGAAACTAAATATTTTATTTATTTTTTTACCTTGAAAATCTGGAAAATTCTTGAGTGGTACCAAGGCTGCCAAGGGGCTTGCTTTTTTCTGTGCTTATGACTAAAATTGAAACCGATCTCAATTTTTTGCTAAAGGTTATAAAATACACAGAAGTTTGACAAGGTTCATCTTGTGCATTGCAAAAGGGAGACTTTCAGAGATATCTTGTAGTCATGGAACAAAACAAAAATGTCAGGTGCCACCATGCCAATGGAGAGACTTGATCTGCTCTCAGCTCTACTCAGCCTCCTGTCCCAAAAAGCTCCAGTCCAGGGCAATGGTCTGAAGCTGCCGTTCGCCCCGTCTGCGTGAGAGGCAGCATGGAGGGAGAGCTGGGGATTTTCGGGGAAGAGGCTGTGGAAGTCCTAACGACAGAGATCAGAGGAGGAGGCAGAAGGGAGGCTCCTGCCTGGTGGTATGAAGATTGCTGATTCAGGGCTGCAGCCCTCGCAGGAGTTAGTGTGCTCTGCGGTGCAGAGGGAGCCAAGCCACTTATGCAATATTAATATTAATAACTGCTTTGCACTTCTATAGTGCCTTTCATCCAAGGATTTCAAAGCGCTTTACAAACATTAATTAATTAAGGCCCATAACACCCTGTGAGGTAATGCAAGTAGATATTACAGCTCATGCAGAGGCCAGAATTGCCAGCATTACAGGTATAATCCTCTAGCAAGAGTTAACTTATTCTTGAGCAAGCTTCCTTACTTATAGGCATAAACAGGCTTCCCTTTAACACCGAGCATGTCTTTTTTTTTTTTTTTTTTCTCTTCTTCTTTTTCTTCCCCTTGATCCATCAGTCTTCACACAGGCAAAACTCCCACTGCACAGCCGCCAAATGAGGTGAATGTGCCGCCCTTCCAACTCTGGCTCCCAGCTTCCTCCTTGATTGCCTGATAAAGACGTAGGATAGCGCAAGGCTGAAGTGTTGGGTCACGTATTGATGTCCTGCTTCTGCGGGGTTTCCCTGTTCTAAATATACTTCGCACTGAGGAGATTAAAAAAGGAAGTGTGCTAAAATATGTTTTATAGCACCTGCTTATCAGATGACCTCTGAGCAACCCGCAGGCATGAGCTAATGTAGCCCTCTTAGCAACTGGTCATAAATGTCATTAGTGCCACTTTAGCCATTTTTTCTTTTAAACACTTCCCATCTCTGGTGTTTTGGGGCCAAAACTGCAGACGTCCCAAATCTCTCTCAATTCTCCACTTACTTGACTCCTATTGCACCTTTTCGGCTCAGGATTTGCCTCTGAACCATCAGTGCTGATGGACACTCCAAGTCCTGTCATGTGATTAATATGCTGGTGCTTGTCCCATCACGTGTCCCATCTGGAGCAGAGCTAGGTGAAAGGAAGCCAGGAGATGGGAAAGGCCACCGTTTTGCTCCCATGCTTCTGGGATAATGTGACTTCCAGCAAACAGAAAATCCTGCTTATAGCATGGGCAAGAGATGCCCTTTTCCACTATCCATCATGACAAGATATGGAAAAGGAAGCAATATGCAAGTCTGGAGCAGGACTTCGCCATGCCAGTTTGATGTAAAGGCAGCCCCTTTAACTTGCCTGTCTACAGTGACATTTCCTTAACTTGGGACAGCTGGAGAGGGGCAAAGGGACCTTGGGGTGGTTTAGTCCGGACAGCAACTTCTCCAAGTTTTGCCCATTCAATTGCATTCTGAAACTGTGCAGACATTAGCTAATTAATGCGGTGAGTTCATTAAACCAATTAATTGCATTTCTTTCTGTGAGTAGGCTGGGCCTATCAGTCATCTTCGCAGAGTGCAGTTTAGGGCGTTAAAAATATTCTCTTCATCAAATTAAACTTTATTAAATAATAACTCCTTCCAAATTCTAGGCTAGGAATGAACAACGTCACTCTAACCACAAGAGCTGTTTATTGCACATAAACTTCGTTTACTGCCCTGCCAGCTGTGATAAAACAAATTCAGATGCATATTCTCAGTACAGTAAGCACTTTCTCCCCTTTCATAGTCTTGCATTAACCCAAAGACTCTGTCCTTTTGTGCAGAACTCCCAGTGAAATCAATGGGAATTTTGTGTGTGGGAAGAATGCAAGGTTGGGAAGTTATACGTCCGCATGTTGGCCAGAAAAGGCATTGTGTTGCCACAAGGGTCTTTTTGGCAGGCAGCAGAGTATTTTGCATTTTTCAAAGACAAGCAGAACTGAAGAAACACTTAAAGAAAAAAAAAAAAAAAAAAGGTTCGGTGCCTGGTTGTGATTCTGTATAATTCTAAAGTGAGTCTGGAAAAATATATATATATTTAATTTTAAAAAGAACTTAAAAATTTGTATTTTAAAAGAACCATTCATTACAGTTAAAAAGTATCTTCCTTGGTCTTCCTGAACCTCTCAAAATTTGTGGGTTTATTTGCTAGAAGGATTCTTTAGCAATGCTGTCTTTTCTCTTTGTTGATAGCAGAGTAAAAAGGTTTGAATATATGCAAAAAAAAAAAAAAGACATCTTTTCAAATAATGAAATAAAAATACTTTTGCATATTTTTCATTTTATATCAAATTTTCTGTTTTAAGTAGGTCTAGGTAAAAGAAAGAAAAGTATATAGGTAGTCTTATTTTTTGGCTAGAGGCTCCCCATAAACTTTCTATTCTAAGATAAGTTGAGCACCCTGCAAGGAAAATCAGGTCTATTTCTTTTCAACAACTTTTAAAAATGAAGACAGTCAGATAATCACCACATTTTAGTCATTTTGCCCCTGCAGTCTCGTCCCTGCAGATCTGCTTGATTTTGATTTACATCTGCCCAGGAGCAAGCAGAAGTAACATTTTTCAAAGATTTGGTAAGAAGGAAGGATGCGGGTGCCTAACTGCCACTGCAGGTGTCTACATCAAAAGTCAAAGTCTTCTATCCCCGCTCGGCATGTTGGTGTCTGAAGGTGTCCAAAGGCTTGGAGTTTTGGTTTCTTTTAGGCTCGAAAAGAGCTTAGGGACAGAAAAGAGTTAGAAAAGCATCTTCCCTTCCTTCTCCCTCCCTGCTTTCCACATCATGCTCCATGCTTCTATTAGAAAGCTTAAAATTGCTTAGCAAATTTTTTTTCTTTTTCCTTTTTTGTTTCATCTGCCTGAGCAGAGTCTAGTAGTTAAACTCCAGGTTTTGGGTTTCTTTCTCAGTCTCATCACCTAAAAGAGAGGCATTACAACACCTAACTTGTGGACATTTAGGTTCTTTTTTTTTTTTTTTTTTTTTTTCAGATATGGCTCTTAGCTATGTGGCACTTCCAAAAACATCAGCCTTAGACCAAAAGATCAGCCCCAAATCTAGCATGCTTACAGCAAGGCCGGGTAACATAGAGACACTGATTCTCAGTTCAGTCTCTTCACCTCCTCCTTCCTCATGTTAATTACATGAGGTAATTTATATCAAATATGCTAAAGGTAAATTGGAGACTCTTGGAAGAATTCCAGCCAATTAGAATGATAGTTAAAAATAAATTCATATCTAAAAGAGGAAGAAACCTGAAAGACCACAGCAGGCCACAAAACACTGTGAGAACTTGAAAATAAGGCTTCAGGGAAAAAAAATCAATTGCATTGTGGCCAATATTAATCTCCCATCAATAAATACCATATCTTTCACTTCCTATGGTAATTGCCCCAGTGATTCCCCTTAAAGTGGTTCTTGAGCACTTAGAGGGCCGGTTGATAGCATCTTATCAGGTCTCAGCGCCATGGTGTGAAAGCACAAATAGGAACTGCGGCCTAGTCTGAGAAAAAAATGTGGTCTTTAGAATGTGCTGATTTGACAAAAGGTTGTTGTTTGTCACAGACATTAGTTTTTATCTGCTTAGTGGATAATTCTTCCAGAGGGGACTCTTCAGCCTCTGCCTGACTCTAATGCTCAGTTCTATGCAAGGCTGATTTTCCCGTAAAAGATAGTATAGCAGCTGAATGGTCCTGGTCTCTAATTGCTGCTTGAAATGGGCTTTTTTGGAATCATGGTGTGGATGCTTCGGGGTGGCGTGTGACTTTGCATGGGTTCATGCACCTGCCTCAGGGCTGGTGCTCCCTTCAGCCTGAAAAACATCAGGAAGGAGTTGATGCTACCATGAAATTGTTGTCATAAAAATGCTTGTCACAGCAAGAGGAAGTGGAGCTAGTGGTTTTTCCTCTTGGGAAGTGCCTTGAGTCAGAGCTAAAGTCCATGAAAACTGACTATCAACCTTAATGAACTCTTGGAAAATAGGCACGATGCTGTGTTTGCGGTGTGCAAAACTGCATCCACAATCCCCAGCTATTATAAGGCCCATCACGTTGCTTTCTTGGAGTTTGTGATTTAAGATAGAGACCTGACTCTCTGCCCATTCTCCCTTGGCAGCCAGGTCTATATTTCACAAAATATATAGGGTGGATCCTGCAGAAAGTACATGAGCAGCCTTCGGTGTGCTTCAAGTTGTCTGGACTTAGAAATTTTGCATGATTTATGCAACGGAGACATCATTTTGCACGTGCATTATTGCATGGGCAGGAGGTATCACCTAAATACCAAAAGATTTTTGGACAGCCACATAGTACCATAGGTGGTCAGACAGCAGAAGATACACACGTAGGGTTTTTCAGACAATTTCCTTTGGTATTCTGCTTGGATGTCTCACTTCCGAAGGGCACCTCAGTCTTTCAGAAGTATATGTATGCCTATAAGGTAATATGTGTATTGGTCTTAATTAATTTGGAGACAGTTAATTCAGTTGCCCTAGCTGCATGTATTGAACATAATCCTGTGCATGTTGCTAACGCTTGTAACCGTTCCGCCTCTTGAAGATCACATGTGGAGTTGGGTGTCCTTGTGGTCTCTCACCAGTATTATATTTTGCTTATTATTTAGATTTCCTTAGGCTTCAGTAGCATTTTCTAGATTTTACATAAATGTTCCAGAACTTATCCCTTCCAAGGTGGCATGTGATATTTGAAATTAAACTAAAAGCCATTTCTTTGATGTTACTTTTTGTTCTAAACTTAGCCATCACATGCCAAAGCCCCCGTTTTGATTGAACACAGCTTGTTTCATTTTTGCAAGTATTTTTTTTTTTAAGGTAAAGATCTTACTAAAATATCTTTTTTAAAAATTATATTTTTATTGCCCTGTAATGTATCAGCAAGATTACACAACTCTGATTTGCTGTTAGGATAGGAAATTAACTTCAAAAGACAAGAAATGAGAAGTGGTGGCTTATTTTCCCATAGTATATTATAGCACTAAGAGTGATGTAGCGATATCAGAAACATTTTTTTTCCCCTTAAATGAATGGAAAGGATATCAATTCATTTCTTACCTACATTGTTTACTTGATTTCCAGGACACTTTTCTGCCCTGCCTAAGTAAACATCCAGGACAAGACACAAGCTGATATTACTATTGTAAACAACACCAGCAGATAAGAAGTTTCACTTTTCTACTAACTGTGATGCCAGCCATTATAGCTTATTATATACATTTTAAGCTCAATTATATAAAGTACTGAGTATTCTGGCCTGTATCCAGCTGTGCATTTAAGCCCCCTCTTGACTATAAACCCATCAATAGTTCCACTGAACCTGATTCTATGCCATAATGGAAGCACGTGTTGAATTGCCCAGCTGGACTGGCGCCAAGGAGATGAACATTTTGAGGATCCAGGCCATCCCACAGTCATCTCTATGGTTTCTGAGTATCTGCCCAAAGTCATTAAATTTTTTGAAATAGCACCTCTGTTGTGGTGTGTTATCCCTCCTTCCTTCATAAAATCTTTATTGAGCTTTCAGCTCTGTCCTTAAGGCCTGATCCAGCTCAGGATAGGAGTCACCACGTTCACAGCAATTGTTGGAGCTGGTTAAAGTCATCCACGTGGGTTGGTGTATCTTGCTGGAAGGTGCTCTATGTTCACAATGCTTGCTTTTAACTTTGACGGTTGTGTTGAAGGGGACTCCTCAAGATGAAAAAAAGACAATCAATGAGGAGTTCACCATCTAAGGAAGTTTCATCTTTTGCAAAAGGTCCTAACACAGAAGCATAAACAGAGCTTTTAATGCTTTTTCCAGCTGGAACATGCAACACACTCAGTCATGCAGGCCCAGAGTGAGGACCTCAGCTCCCTGTTCAGCATGTGAAGAGCATTTAATGCTTTAGAAAAATTGCCCTAAAGTCTCCCTGCGGAGCAGGAAGTGGCTTAGAAAGAAAATATGAAGTGGAAGTTGTGCAATCAGTGCTGTAGGAAAGCATCTCAGGGGCACACAGGCCCCAGGCTTCTCCTGAACAGGTCTTCAAAGCAGCGAGTGAAACCATCTTCTTTTTGCTCCCATTAAAAAATGTAGTCACCAAAGGAAAAGGAGGAGCCTCTTCTCATTTATTTTGTAGTGCAGTGGTTAAAACCACTTGCCCAAGAAGAGCAAGACAAGTTCTCGGTTTGCCGCTGCCTGGGAGGTTCAAACCTGCGTCTCCCAATTGCCATGGGAGTACCTCAACCACAAGACTTCAGGTGACGCTGGGTGGAGAAAGCACTCCTGCATTCCTTGGTCAATCTGTAGCACTGTTTGGGAAAGGCTAATAGATTCCCATGACCCTTTGTGAGGAGGACAGGGTTCTGGGGTATTTCTTCTTTTCTTTGCAATCTGTTTACCTAGACAGAGCATGAGATTCATATTTGGGAAGGGGGATGGAAATGTTGGAAGTAAATCAGGGGACATATAATAAATAAGGAGTCCTCTCTAACAGATCTGATCTATTCACAGCTATATCCTTCAAATCTGTCCATAAATGTGTAGTGTAAAGTATCTCTGAAGCAAATAAAAGATGGAAATCGAAACTTAAGGTAATCCTATTTTTTAATCACTAGGCCATGTTCTCCTGCTCTGCTTGTATAGTTACTTTGGGATATTACAGCTCTTTCATTTCTTTCTCTTCTCACCAGCACAGCTTAATTGAGGAAATGAATGCTTTCTCCTCCCCTCCTCCCTGTGCCCCACATCTCACCCTCACCCTATAACACAGGGTTTAGGATAGTTTCATGGGAAATGGCAACTCTGAGCCCCTGAGGCTGAGGAGGGCCCCGAGCCCACTGTCCCACTTCCTGGGTGAGCGCTTTCATCCCCAGGTTATTACAGGAGTGGAGGGCACTGGCACTACTGTCTCCTCCTCCACCCGCTTCATTTGAAAAGCAGAAAGCAACTACGACTGCATTCTTGAAGGGTGTGATCCCGCTGGTGAGAGGTAGGTGTGTTCCCAGCATACCAGCAGGATTGGGCCCCTGGGGGGACATTGGTGCCGCTGTGCCTTGCTGTGCTGGATTGCAGTGGGGCAGAGGCAGCCCAGCCAGGAGGCACGCAGAGAGAGGAGGCACCTCTGGGGTCTAATGGTGGAAGAAGCAGTTTGGGAATTGTGATTTTTTTTTTTTTTTTTTTTTTTTGATATTTAAACTCCCCCAAGTCTTCTGTTTTCAGCCTTATCTGTATGCTTTGAGGCCCTCTTTGAGGAGGTCTTTGAGACCTCCAGAAGGTCTCCTGATGAATAAGGGGGCACCTCCAGAGAGATTTTGGTCCCATCTAATATCTGAATCTCCCTCCATGGGCTGTTCTGTCCACAAAGCACGTAAAACCTATGGCGGTGCCTTAATTCAACCCCTTAGTTAAAAGAAACAAATACTGACCTAATCATATATTCACTTAGAACAATGTGTGGACTTCAGCACTTCGGATTGGGCTTAAGCATATGTTTAAGAGCATTGCTGAATCAGGTGTTAGACAAGATTTAGCTTAGAGACTAGCAGTGAGCAAGAGTTAGGCTCTTGCCAGATCATCAGCTTATTCCCTTTGGACTTTCCTTGCTGAGTGAGATCCTTCTAATGAAGAGCCTGCAGGTTAAGGGTGTTTCACTTTGCAAATGGAGAATACCTTCTTGGAGGATTGGTCAAAACTTCCTTTCCTTTCCCTCTGTGGCTACCCATTAAGCTAGAGTCTTTTTCTAGAAATGCTTTCCTGCTCCTGCTAAGGGAATAGGGCACATTAATCTGGAATATAGGACCATGTCTTTTGGGGAGTAATACAGAATCCTTTTTGGCTCACATGCCACCCAGTTTGCCATTTCCCAGGATACAAAATGGAAATAGCTTTCCTGTGACTGAAGGCGTCTTTCACACACTGTTTCTTTAAATTATCATTTGCAATCCCTCAAAGAGAGAGGCAAAGGAAACTGGGTGGGAATTAGTTGCTTCTTCACGTACATTGCACTACTTACTGTGTGGGAGGATCATTATTTCTAATGATGATGGATGGTTTGTATATGAAAGGATTTCTTGCCTCTGTTGTTACCCAAGTTGCAGCAAGAAAGGGTTACTATTTTAATGACAGAAGTTGAAATACAATTTGTTGAGGGGGATGAAAAAGAAGAACCATAAAAGCTGAATCAAAACAAATGGAATGCTTTACCTGATCACTTTTATGGCATGACTGCTCTCATAAATACGCATACACACATGTTTGCCTATGCCAAACGAGCTTTGATTTAAACTATTTTGTGCAATCTCTTTTTTTTTTTTCCAAAATCTTCAGAAAAGACAGTTATCCCCAAATAAATATTTCCAATGCATATTTTTACTTAAAACACAGAGAACAGAAAATGTGTTTACAAAAGCTGACACGTTGACAATTTGTTCTTTAATACCCTGCTGATAGAGACCGTCTCAATCACATAATGACAGAAACTTGAAGTTTTATCATACCTATATGCCACTATTATTCAGAGTACTGAAGGTGCTATCCAAAACAATGTCAAAGAATGTGCTAATGTGCCTTAATATAAATATATGATCATCAGAATAAAAGCATCACTTTATTTTGGTCCAGACTCAGCTGATTACACTGATGAGTTGTCATGAAGATAGATAGATAAATAGATTGATCATATTTTTTTTTTTAATAATGGCAGCCTTCGAACTTAGCATATTTTGACAAGAGAGTATATTAAAAGCCATTAAAACAGCTGTTTTGCTGTAGGGAATATTACTTGTGGGTTGAATGCAGAGATATGTGTAGGTATTTATTCAGTAATCAATCATAGAGAGAAAAGACCTCGAATTTCAGTTGGAAGTTTTTATTTTTATCCTTTTCCTTACTCCTGGTCTTTAAACCTGCTCTGAGGAAAGCTATACATGCCCGGCTGGTGCTCATCAAAAGCAAGCAATCACAGCTAAATCAGCATGCAAAATGCCACTCAACCTTGGGCCTTTATTAAAATTTGCTGGGACTCAATTTGAGATAGCGATCGTTCTTATTAAAAAGCAAAATGTAAGATAGTTTTTTTATATAAATCTCTGGATGGAATGGAATTGTTAATCAGCATAGGCTGATGTGATTTCTCTGTTGCAAATCCTGCCGAGGGCTCAGAAGTGGCACATTACCATAATTCCTAGGCTAGAGCTGGCAGCTTGAAAAAGACCTGCAAGAATCTTTAAAATGCTTAAGCAAAGCTGTAAGTCACAGCAAACAACACACACTGAGGCTGGTTACCACAGGTTCTCCTTGTTATATAACAAAGTTTCTTCCTCCGGTTGCTTTGCTCTTACCACAATTTGTCGTTTCATTAGGTGATTGTTTGTGTTTTCATGAGAAAAAGGGCAATAGCAATGAAATCCCCAAATCTAATCAAAGCTCTGTTATTTCCCCTGAAAGAAAAAAATCTATTTTAATGCAGACCACTCTGCTGTAATGTGAATTCAATATTTTTGATCACTGACAAAGTGATCAAAATATTTATTTTCACCTAAGTCTCATGCCAATCAGAATTCAGAATCAGTTTAGCCC
>VZSV01000034.1:3433545-3473031 GCA_013398735.1 Nothocercus julius
CTTTTCTTTTCTTTTCTTTTCTTTTCTTTATTTCCTCTCCTAAAGTACTCATACTGGTGTGTTTCAATCCAGAAGTGTCTGTGGGTCAGGGGTAAATAGATCTTTACGAATATTTTGTATATTCATTTGTAATATATCATTGACCTTTTAGTTATCCTAGGCATTAATAAAATTAAGCTATTATTATTGCTTAATTTTATTTATTGCTTAAACGAACACTTAAGCAATGAAAATTACAATTATTTTGTACTATGGAAAATGGTGCCAGTCACTGCATATAGAAAACTCCTTTGTTGAACTCTGCATTGTCAGTATGATTATGATTTATCTTTTACTTTATAATAACATTAAAAGTCCCTTACTATGACTACATTAGACACTGCACAAATGTATAGAAAAGTATAATTTTCTTGTGTTTTTCTCCGTCCATAAATATACATAGCCAAGGTTAAGAGTGAGCAAAGAGCAGTCTACGCACATGTAATACGACCTCACGGAGAATACGTTTTGGAGACTGTGGCATCAACGGGAAGTGTTTTCATTGACTTGAATGGTTTTGGCTCAGAATCCAAGACAGAAGGCTGGCTGCTTTCTTCTCGTCTTTAATCAGCAATGCACAAGAGGCAAAGGAAACAAAGAGCTTTTTAATGAGGTACTTCTACCTTGATATTGCTGGTCCAAATCTAGCCTAGGCTAGTAATGGACAAAAGATATTCTTTTTTTTTCCTGATTTGTTTTGGTTAGAGGTCTGGGAAATAAAGATGTTACTCACAGTGTAGCTCTCACGTGAGATGTGTCCACCTAAGACAAGAACCTCATTCCAGGGGGTTGCCGAGTTGTTCTGCGTTAAGACGCCAAAAACTCATTGCACAAAGAGTAAGCCACTGGCTGACCTACAGAACAGCCTCTGCAAACTGATGCATATGGGAAGAGAAACTTGTTCTGATGCTGACTCTGTGCCTGCCTTGAAGATTGTGAGAACAAATCGGTCATAGATTGCTGCCTGATAGTCATGAGCAAATTTTAATTCCAGCATGCAGGCACTCCCTTTGGAATGGAAAGATAGACTCAATTGCACATGGAGAGAGGGAATTGCAACCTTTGCAAAAAATCAGAGACTTTGTTTTGAGAGCCAAACAAAATTGAATGTGTTCCCCCCACACACATACATGTACTATCATCAAATATTATCAATTTAATTGCTCAGCTCCTGCAGCTGTGAGCACAATATATCAGCTTGGCTGGAATGGAATTCGCAGTTCTGTAAGACACATTCAAAAATACTGAGCTAAATTCTCGGCTAATGAGAATCAGCATAGTTCCACTAACCTCAGATAAGCTACTGAACGAGTAGGAATCATTTGAGTTCCTCTGACTTAGTTGGAAAGCTTTCACTCAGTTCTGCAGAGGAATATAAATTTCCTCCAAGAATTTGTGTTCCTGCACCTTTTGGGGATCTGATACAAAACTAGGGCTTGAAATTCACGGCACAATGTGATATACGATGGCAGAGCTTCCTTAAACATCAACGGCTATGCAATGTAGCTTTACTGGGGAACTCACCAACATAGGAGGCTGTAGATGCTTAAAATCAACATGGTTAAAGGGACAACTTTTTGAACTAATGTCAGCAACAGCTATTTAACATAGTTAAATAAAAAGACATAGTCTCTGGCTCAGAAATTCTTGATCTTCAAATTGCTGGTGTATTTGGGAAAGTACCGTCATATGCTTCCTCTTTTCTTATGTTTTTTTACAGGCATTTGCTCTTGGCTATTGCTAAAGAAGGATCCTAAGTTAGAAGGACCTTTGCTGTGGCCATGTGTCACTGTTCTTATATCCTCCAAAATGGATTATGCACCAGAACTTTTATTTTCTATTTGACAGGGTTTTCTTCTCCTCTTTCCCAACTCCAACACCTTTCTTCTTTATGTTTATCATATAAATGGGAAAAAAAAAAAAAAAAAAAACTGCTAAGACAAAGAAAAAAAAAAAAGAGCAGCATTGCCATATACCCTTTTTAAGCTTTGCTAGGAACAAGATGAGAGTGGATATTTTTACTGTGGGTAAAATCTCCCACTCCACACAATCTTTTTAGCTCACAGAATTGCAGTAATGGGAAATCTATGAATCAAGTAGAATATTCCTGCTTTCTATGTTTTAGTCAAAGTATTAATGCTAAAGATGAACTCTAAATGATCTATAAATGTCCTATAGGTACATGCCCATATGCATATATGTATACATATATACAGAAATGTATGTGCTGCTAGAAAGATAGACTGCTTTTTAATTTCAGTCTGAGCATTTATGCCTGCACAACGGAGATGAAAATAATAAAATATTTCACTTATCTTGCTGTGTTATTATTGATTTCCACAAAGAATTGGCCCCTTTGCATTTAATTGTGTGCATCTCCCAGCTTTTGCCATGTGGCCCATTTGAGCAAAAGTTTAGCATTCTTGAAGGGTTATGTAAATGTATATGTTAGTGAATGAGCAGATGGTCCTTAATGAAAAACATCTTTTCATCAGCTGTGTCACACTGATTTGATTCTTCATTTGTAGTATCAGATCTTTGATGTAGTGGAAAAATGCAGAGCACAGAGTTGACAGAGTCTAAATTAGTTCAAGTATGAGTGGACATCTCTTAGAAATGTAGGAAAATTTACACCACATCAACTAGTGGTAGGTGAACTAGCACAGTAATGATTTTTCATCGTTACTGATTAAGAACAAAAAAACAAAGATGCCAATCCAAATATCTTGGCCCAGCAGACCTGTTTTGTGCCCGGAGAGATCTAAGAAGCCAGACATATTTTTCTGTTCGAAGCAGCAATCAGATTGGAATTGACTGAAATTATCTCTCAGTAAAAAAAAGGAAAAAAAAAAGAAAATCAAAACAAAGCAAAAGGTAGGGGGTAAACAACCCTATATTCTGAAAACTTACAGGATGCTTTGTTTATTTCCATTTGTGTCAAGTCAAAATGGAACAGGAGCTTGGCTGCTGGTGCTGCATTTATTTATTTTTTTGAATGACTCGATTTTTTAGAATCAGGTTACGCAGCTGGACTTCACATTGCATTTGCTGCGGCTGCTTCATCAGAAATGCTGGTAGTATTTGTCAGCCTGGAAGTGTCTTGAGGCTGCTTCTGAGAGATACAAGGAGGCAACTGATAAGGAGAGCATCAGAAGGGCAGTTAATTGCCTCCAGTCTCTCGGTGCCGGGGAATATTTAAAATCTATGGGATTAAAGGCAGATTAAAAACTGTGGAAGCAGGAGCCCAATAGCGCTGAAAGATCATAATCAGCAAGGGTAATGGCAGAGCAAAAATGAATGTGGCAAATAAAATGACAGATAGGAAATTCAGATCCGCTTCTAATGCTCGAAGTTCCATCTTGTAAGCACAATTCATCTACGTGTAAATCATTTTTTGGCTTCAAGCTTATCAGCCAATCGGTGAATTAAAAATGCTCTTTCCTTGGAGGATTAAAGAGGTTGATTGAAGTCAGTGTGAAAACTGGCTAATAAGTCTGGAAATGTCAGGAGGGTGCTTCATAGGAACTCAGTGTACTTTTTCTATCAGGGCTATGAAACAGGAAGTTTGAAAAGCTCTGTAGTTCTGTTACTTTGAGAAATGCTTTTGTGTTTTCCTTTTATTTTATTTTTTTTTTCCATTTTCTCTCCTGTGCGTCAGAGTGTCATGCAGAAATATTTTAATTTGCAAGATGAATGGTGATAGATGCAAATGCTTAAAAAAATAGATTGAGAGAATTTGCTAAAATATGTGGAGAAGTAAGAGAAACTGCATTTAAGAAAGCACGGTGAATGCATATTATGCTCTTGGGAAGTTCTAGGTCCCAGGCCATGAACTGCTTAGACATGTTCTGCCTGGAAGGAGGTGTTTAAACTTTCTTCCTCTGCCATCCCTAAAAATGTAGTGTAGGTGGCAAGGCCAGAGGTTGTGTTACGCCAGTCCTGCTGTTAAAAAGGAAAGCTACCATGACATTTCCAGATACAGTGTATATATGAAAATGTGCAGTCCTGTTATAACATGAGGGCTTTCTGTCATTGCTATTGAAATGTGCATTTCAGAGCTATGCATGCTCTGAAAAATTGTACTGTTAATGTTTAGGGTTGCTGTCTGCAAATGCTCACACTGGTAAGGACAAATACTCTCACACAGGTACCTTTAGAGAATTTTGATCCTAGTTGTTTGAAATGGATGCTTCATATTGACCGGGACAGAGGAGCATTGCTGTGTCTTTGTTTCAACCCAAAATCAAAAAGGAGGTCAGAAAACATCTGCAAACAAGAGCATTTTCCAGAGGGAAAGTTGCTACCTGCTGCTGCAAGATGTATGGTCTGGCTTTCACACTAATTTCCTTCCTCCTAGACTCGAGAGAGGGAGAAGTCCAGGGATGTGATTGTCTTCCACCCCTGGAACCAGAAATGGATTGTCAGTCCAGTCTGTCCACGGAGGCGTTCTGAGCCACACGCACCAGCAGCCGTGTAGTGGCCCTGTCTTTTCCTCACCCAGGACCTGCTGCATGGTCCGGCAGGACCAGATGCCACCAGCATAACCTCTGTCTCCTGTGTGATTTTGGGGAATACTCTCTTATCGAGAAAAGAAAAAGAAAGAAAAAAAAAAAAAGATAACCGACTGGCAAGAAGTCTTGCCCTGTGTTTAGGCTTGCAGGTCTCAGAAGTCAGTGTGGAAAGCAAAAGAGATGGATGTTTATCTGCTTCTAACCTGTAATGTTTGCTGTCTTGCTCTGGGGCTTGGAACATCAAATTGATGAGTGGCCCTGCGTTTTCTTTTATCACCATGCACATAGCCACATCCAAAGAGAGGACAGAGACGCTCACAAGTTCGCCCAACCTCAGTCAAAAATTCCATCCCAAAACTGCCTAATTCCCTAGCTGCCTAATTCAGGAGTCTTTGGTACAGGTACCTTCGTGGAGGAGAGGCAATGAGGTTTCCCACCCTGCCGCAGGGAGCATGTCTATTCTTTTTGTCCTGTGATTGCTTTTAATGTAGAAGGCATTAACCAACGCAACGCTTACCCAGAACTCAGGTTGGCCAGCTGAGAACCTCAGTAGGCTGCTGAGCAGTGGTGTACGTATGTCTGGGCTACAGTGGGTTTCTTTGATCTCCTAGGCCCCCCAGCGTGCGTTTCTGTGCTGTTTCAAGAAGAAGAGGGCGGCTGCACATCCTATCTCCCCAATCTCAACCTCACCTTACCCCCTCTTGGTTAGGGCATTCACATAGGAGGTGGGAAATACAGTATGAAATCCCCGCTGGGCTGAAGAAGGCACCAAAGCCAGAATTCTCACTTCATGGGCCAGCGCTTTTGCTAACTTGTCTCCTGATAAAAAAGAAGAATGAAAAAATAATAATAAAAAGGTGTGTGTGTGTGCATCACTGTCTTAGTCTGCTTTTCCAAAAGAGTGAATGAGTCCAGATGTCTCCCCTCAGGAGTGGGTTCGGCACCCTGGAACTAAAGCGGAGGGAGATACTTTTGCTTTGCAGACCTTGATTCATGCACCTTAGGATGGGTTGGAGCTGGGGCACACCCTGTGTGCTCAGCACTTCCAAATTGGCTGGGTTTCAGCGGCTTCCGATGCGCCATGCAGAGTCTCCCCCAGGGCTGCTCCCTGCTCAGACTTCCTGGTTTTGAGTCTCCAGGAGGCTCAAGGCTGCAGCAGGACCAGAGAGGAGGTGGAGGGAAGTGCTGCACTGTCGGAGATAATTAACTCGCCCTGTGCACTAGATAGGGAGAGTCCAAGGACCTCATGCTACACTTAGGGGTTCTGTTTTGGGGCTGGGTACCAAAAAATAATAATAAAAAAAATTACCACCTAAATGCTTACATCTAGAATTTAGCTTTGGAAGGACCATGTTCAGTACTTTGATGTGTGGTGTATTTCTCTTACTATTGAGGTGAGATGACCAAAGATGTCTTAAGACAGAGATGACAAGCTGGAAGGTTTTCCAAAATCCCATGGTCATATGCACTACTTTACAAGTCTTCAATGGCAGTGAAATTACCAGTATTTTAAATATCTAATTACTTTGCTGCAGTGAGTTCTGCAAATCCCACTGTATATGCACAGCAAAAACCATGTAAATATCTTTACAAATATGTCTCTTGGTGTCCCTGGCTACATCTTTGCTGCATTTATTACATGCTTGTATGTTCCTCAGCCAAACTGTACTGTGACCAGGTCTGACTTCTGGGCATGAAGCTTAATATGTATGACCTGTGCAATGCCTGGCATAACCATATGGGGCATCCCACATGCTCCTGTGGCAGTCTCTCTCATCCTGGGTAGTCCTGAAGTAGTCCTGATTTTGCCAACCCACAAGGGCATATGGGGCTTGCAGATAGCATCTTGACAGCCCTTGTACAGTGTGGATGTCCATAAGCAGACACCTTGAAAAGAGGTAGAACATAAATACATGGCTTTTGGACCAATGCTGACCTTCAGATACAGAACATTCTCTTTAAAAAATCATTTACCTAGCAATGTCAGAAGGACACAGTTGAGAAATTGGAGTCCTGTCCTAAATCTGTGTGTGGAAAAAAAGACATGATATTTCTGGTACGCCTGTGTTCCTGATGGGTTTTGAGTGGTATATCTCATGAAGGACACCAAATCAGACATAAGGGTCATTAGAATAAGTAGTTTATGTTTGATATGATAAAAATAAAGGAAGGATGCACAGAGAAAGGTGATGCAATGCACAAAGGGTCTTTGCATCTGCGTTTGGGGTTGAGGAATGGGATAGGAATTCATGGTTTGAGAATCTTTTCCACTCCTTGTTTTCATGTTGTGCAGCATGTTGCATCTTAACCTTTGGTGAATAGGCAATTAATACTCTTTAGTTGTGGATGAGTGTGAATTCAGCTACTCTAATTTTGCCACTAATTTGGACTGCATACATACAGCTACCATACTTCAACATACATCTATAGCTTAAGCTAAGGCAGCTTGATTTGCACCATAGAGATTTGCACCATAGTACCATCTTAAGGTACTAAGGTTACCTTAGGTTACCTGTGGCCTTAAAATACACTGAATTCCAGACGTATAAATAATAATAATAGAAATAACAACAGCAATGCCTGCAACTCTCTGGGTTCAGCTGGAGTTATGTGTCAGGAATTATGCTTAATAATGGAGTGTGTTAACAAACTTATTATCTGATAAGAGTGCTGTCTCCATACACCTATTAGAGCAGTATAAAAAAAAAAAAAAAAAAAAAAGACAAGGTTTTCAGACCCATCAGACAAACAGGAATGTCTCACTCTGTCTTTGTAATTTCAGCTCAGCAAACAGCTCTTTGGAGCTGGATTTTCAAAGACCAGTACTGACTTATGGAAAGCAGAGAGGACTTCTGCATGATTGGAAGATAAGCTGATGTTATCCCAACCAGAGTATGCTCACAGAGCTGAAATGCACCCTTGAGCGCTGCAGGCGTATATTGAAGGTGGAATTTGGACAGTGCTGCCTCTGTCCTGTTGTCTGAAAATAAGATAAGCTAGTGCACCTTTCAGGTGAGCAAATTGTACATAACTGCCAGTTCCCGGGTTTCAGTGGGATGGATGCCCAATTCTTTCATAGATTGCTTAGTAAACATGGTTGATAAGTCTTTCGGTACTAGAAGCTCAGTGCCACAGCTCTCAGACTTGTGTGATTAGCTCTTGCTGATACTTCTGCAAATACGAGGTTGTTAGTAAATTATTGTTTTATTTTTTTTTCTTGCTTATAAGCCTTGCATGATCGGACATGGATGTAGCTCTCCAGCATAAAGGCTGGAAGGAACTATGGAGATACCCAGTGTGATGGGTGAGTTCTGCTCTGCTTCCCTGTTGTTTGGCTTTGTACTCCTCTCCATCTCTCCTAGTCCTTCCTCCTAACCATGAGGAGATACTGTTTTTAAGAGCGCTGGGTCAATATATCATTCTTCATTCATTTGAACCTCTCTGAAGAGAGTAAATGTACCCCAAGCAGTGGCAGGGCTGACTGCAACAGCAAAAACAGCCCATCAGTGAAGAGTTTCCTCTTCTGCTCCTGTGAGGGCTTTCCTCACTCGGTCTGTCCCAGGGGCATTGAATGCCTTCTGCCACCTCACTCTTGAGACATTAAGACCTTGAAATTTGAAAGAGGAGTGGCATAGTCTGGAGAAAAATGGACCTCTGTTCTAACCCATGTGGCTTCTGATACGCACATTGTCGGGCGATAACAAAGGATTTACATAGGATTTACATTTTTCTTAGGGGACGTTTTATGGAACGGGAGCTATCAGTAGCAATGACAGATGAATCCATTTGACGGCAAAGGCTGCCTCTTTCACATAAATAACAGGCGCTTTTTTTTTTTTTTTTTAATCTACAATTTGTCATTGTTTATTCTGCAGTGCAAACCTTTTAATTGCCCTGCAGCATCCTGGATTTGTCTTCCCTGGGAAGCAAGGGAGATGTCTGGAGGAGTTAGAGGGCATTTCTGCCTCTCACATAAACCTAGAAATCCAAACAGAGATTTCCGGAGTTCAGTCCATTTCTCAGAGTGGAACATGGCAGAATCTTGTCCGGGCTTGTCTGTGGGCATGGTCAGCTTGTGTAGGAGGAGCTGGGCTGGTTCCCATTGGCAGCGGGCACACTGGAATTGGTGCCCTCACTGCTTAGCTTCTGCCTTGCATAAGTGATGCTCAATCAGTTTCACAGTTTTTAGTAGGTTTCTCAGCTCCTATGCAGCTCCCCATGGGAGAACTACAAAAATCTTTGTAGTTATCTCTCTTACTCTAGGAAGGCAGGGACTCGCATGCGGGAAGCAGAAAAGATTTTCAAGCAGGCAGCTCCCTGTCACTTCCTATGCAAAGTTTCATGACCCAACATCATGCTTGCTTTTGCTTCAATCCCTGGTGATGGGGATGTGCTGGTCCAAGGTTTGACCTCTTGTCCCTGATGCTAATATTATTTCTGCCCCAGCCCTAGCGCTGTCTATCATCTCTGCCTGTCATATCATGTCTGTCCCTTACATCTGTAGGAAGTGTTTGGGAATAATGATTCCTGCCCTGGGGCTGGGAATAAGATAGGTAAAATCTCCATGATCTTTTCAGACCTGTTTTCTAGAGCAGTGAGTTCCTCTTGAACACAAGTAGTGGATCTAATGTCATACGGTTCTGGGTTTTTGAATCCTTTGCCTTAGTACCAAATCCACATAAAAACAAACAAACAAACAAACAAACAACAACAAAAAAAAACACTGAAGTAATAAAATCGTTATAAGAAATATGTCTATTTAATTTTATTTTGATGACCACCTCTTGGCTTAGGCCACTTCCTGCTCCTGAGGTCTCTGGTAGGTGCCAAATATTATTCAGGAGAAGGTCCCTAACAAATAAATTCAGTTGTGCTTCCTCATGGCAGCTCATTTTTATTCTAAGCAAGCATCAAGCTTCATCATGGTTTAGGCTGAGTGGCCAAGCACTCAGAAAGTAAGAAATTTAATATTAAGGTTGGGAAGTCATACACAAGATAATCCAACTGGACTTTGACCCCCTGCACTTATGTCTCAGAGTGTCTTATTATATGTTTGAAGATTATTTGTCCCAGAATACAACACTGACTATAATATGAAATATTAATATAAGTAAATATAGGTAAATATATAACTACCAGAAGCATATTTTCAAGCTTGATGGGGGTCTTGAGTCAGATTTATGTATCAAGCCTCTTGTTTCCTTCTTATCTATGCATATATAAGCAGTATGGAATTAAACTTTCTTCCACTTTATTTTGAATTAGAACAATTCAGACAATTCAACATTTCAGGGACAGGAGTGTGTTTCAGAAAGGTATTGCCAGCAAACTGCCTTTAGAGATGAAATTGACTTCAGAAATGCAGATAATTTCAGTATATATGCAGAAAACAAGTTCAGATGCAAGCTTAGTATTAACCTGACTAGTTGTCAATGTTTGCAGCAGGCTATAGACTTTTATCCTCCTTTTATCTAATGCCTTGGCCAGAGTCTACATCAGTCAGTAGCTGATAGAATTGTTTCCTTGCAAAAGAAGTGATGGATTGTCTAGACTAAGTCTACAATATCATTGACTTTGTCAAAATTTTCATGTGTTAGAAAATCATCCATAGAACTGATAGTAGTTTTACTGTATATTGTTTTGGCAATAGTAGGACCTGGGCAAGGCTTTTTGTTTTCCTCATGAAAAAAAAAAAAGGGTGGGGGGCAAATCTCATCAGGATCCTTATCGCATACAAGAATGTTTAGAATTTACAGGTTTAGGGCTGTTTCCAAGTTAATGAGCATGTTTCCCATAAAACCACATTTGTGGAATAATTTGAAGGTATAAAGAGAATGAGAAAATTCATATCCTAGAGGTCTCAAATGAGGTGTATAAAGTTAGTGGACATCTTCTAACTTCAATCAACTATTCTCCTTCTATAGAGTGGAAATAGTAGCACTCATTTTCTACACTGTTGTTTGAAATGCCAAGCATTTTGTTTTTCTTGCAGGTCAGGTATGTTATTTTTGTGTGCAGTCATTGGTGAGAATCTCAGCTGAGAAGTAAAGGACAGGGGCAAATGATCTTTCTCTGAAGATGGTTAACCTTATGGCAGAGCACTGTGGAAAACACTTGCTTTCTCCTTTCTGCCATATTCATCTAAAAAAGCCCTCCCTTGTAAAAGATGAAGACTTGATGCTGAAAAATGGAGTTTAAAGCCCTGCTCCCTCACTCTGGTCCCCATCTGATGTTGTCTAGCCTAGGCTCTCTTTCCTTGGGGCTGCAAAGGAGGTAAAGGTCAGCCTAGAACATCTCACGTGCACACGTGGAAAGCCATATACAGCTCTGTAGCTGTTCTTCCTGAGATCTTTGGAGATCTCAGAAGAAGTTGTGACACTAAGCAGGGCAATTGCTGGGCTTTTGTGAATCACAGAACGCCTGAGGGCAGAGGAGGGACATAACATTGGCACCTGTATCTCCCTTGGACTCCTCAGTAAACCTGCACCTGGAAAAGATGGACCTGAAGATTCTGGAACATCTTTTTTATTACTATTACTATTTTTATTTCGTAAGGTAAGTTTTCTATGAAAGGCAATTTCAGTGATTGTGAAATTTTTTGTACCCTTCAGGTCTAATCTACTTGTAACTTTAACTGGGAAACTTATTTTTGGAGTAATTTCACAAAAAGATGGGGAAGTAAGAGGAGACATCTGTTTCTTTAGCAGTTTCTCAACTGCTTGCATTAGGAAGTAGAAAACTCAGCATCTACTTTTCTTCTACTTTCTTAGAAAGCATCCATGTCAGTAGGGTATAAAAAAGGGTGAATGTACTCTGCTCCTCCTGTCTAAAATATCTTATTCTATGTAAATATGCAGTCAGAGATAACCCACAGTCAGCATGCTAACCATCACCTTCAAGAATCAGTCCGTTTACTTTTTGCATCAATTAATACTTTTTTTTTACTTTTTTTTTTTTCCCAATAGTGGAACTGATGCAATGGGAGGAATTAAAAGCATCGTGCTCCCATAATAACCCCTAGGGAGGTGAATAGGATATTCAGTGTGAAGGTAGCTGAATCAGGAAGAAAATTTGGTTTGGAACAGATGTTTCCCACCCAGCTGGTGAGTGGCCTAGGCTCCTGGCTGGAGGGTATCCTAGGGCAATACGATGTGGATGGTTCTGGAGCAGTTCCAGCTGGCACGCAATAATTCAGAATAACTCAGGCAGACAAAGAGCGAGAGTGAGTCACTAGTCTGCTGATTAGGCTGCTATCCTGGGAGGGAGGCACCTGGATCCAGGTTAGGGCTGCGAGGTGGAACAGCATCAACTGGAAGGAATTGGCAGTAAGTAACCCTACCTGGTTAGGAGGTTGAGCTTGTGTGGGAGGGATGAGCTTGGTTCCACTTAGAGAAGGGAGGGAGTTTAACTCAGGCCTCCTAAAACCTAAAGGAACGCTCTTATTATCACCATATGGGGATAGGATGGCTCTTCTTCAGGTGACGAGGCAGACTTTTGAACTTTTCTCAAATCAAATCATTTGTTTTTTGATGCATCTCTGCAGAGAGCAGAACAAAATGCAGACTCTGTTCCTCTTTTCTATGTGAATACCTTTTTTACTTTTAACTGTATTTCTTTTACCCCATCTTGACTCAACTGCAGAATTGAAGTATTCACACTGCCCTGACTGGCAATGCCCTGCAATTCTCAGGAAAACATTGTGAGCATATTTGTGTGTGCAGCTGGGCATACTATCTCTGGGAAAGGTCTGGTGGACTGGGAGCCAGCGATAACCATAGAAAAGTTTGATGGGCCTGGAAGAACTTGTATCTATGAAAAGAGAATGGAGAATTTTATTGCTTTGGCAAAGTCTCTCCAATTTTCTCCTGAATAGGTATGCTAATAGTAAGTGGTAGAGCCATACATAGTCCTAGGGTCAGATCTTCCTTCCTTCGCACCACTCTGAGGCTGAGGAAAATTCATTTCAGGTCCAGAGAGCTGCTCTGAATTGACTCTGCTGTAAAGGAGACAAGAAAGTGGCCCAAATTATTTATTTATATCTAATCCTATAAAAATGTGTAAAGTGGAGTCTCCTTTCCTTTAACAGCCACACTCTGAAAGATCCTATCTGATCTACCTGTCAGCTTGGCATCTTCGCAGTAGTTGGTGGTTGCATAAAACTGGCCAATTTTTCCATATATAGCACTGCTAAATTATCCTTTCTGGTTTTGTTTTATTACCCCCTCAGAGCAATGATCTCACCGATCAGTGTTGTGTTGCTCTTCGGGAGTGGCAGGGGTGGAGTGGGGTGGGACAAGCAGAGCCCTGAGCTTTTTCCAGAGTTCCCTGCATATGCAGAACATTTCATTGTCTTCTCTAACACGCCCTCACCTTTCACACAGACTGGAATTTGACACACCGGGTTAGAGAAAGGAAGAAAAAAAAAAAAAAAAAAAAAAGGGGGGGGGAAAGAAATACAGTACAAGGAAAAGAAAATCAGCAAACAAGATCTTATCATGGAAAATATCCATCCACCCTCCTGATAATAAAAAAAGGCCTCAGGTTAGGAAAATAAAAAAATGGCTCTAATGAACAGTTAAAATTAACATGCAAATATGTTCATGGTTCCTGGCACAGATGGAAAGGCTGAATGTAGCCACCTTCTAAAAGACAGTTTTACACTTCTTGTAAGGGTGAAATTTTATTATGATTATTGCTGTTTTTCATTGTCTTGAGAAGGTTTTATCCTCTGTTGAGGAAAGCTCTGGATATTCTTTCTCCCTCACGCCACCCCATACCCCACATTCACTTCACCAGGTGGCATGACGAAACCCTCCAGATCAAGACAGGTTTCATCAACAAGCCTTTATGCCATGCCACCCATAATTCATCCCAGCTTGCTGTGGTTTTCTCTCAGTAAGCAGCACCTCTTGCAAAACCAGCCCCGTCTCACACTCCTTCCAAGTCTGTGTTCCTGAGCACTGGCAATAGAAGAGTATGAATCACTAACACAATGCACAGACCTTCACTCCACTCCGGCCAGTTTGTGTCATTGCCTTAATGTTAATTACACACCATAATGTGTGCATTTAATTTCCGTGGTGTTTCAATTAAATTAATCAGGCAATTAAAATTAATTAAAATTACAGAAATCACCTGCAGAAGTGCTTGAAACGTGGGGGGGGAAGGGAGGGGTTGGGAGGGAGCTGGGAATGTAGATGGCTGCATTTTCACAGACCTTCCTTCCCTTGATTAATTTTGGGGATAGACTTTGTCAGAGCAGGTTATTTAAGGATTTAGACGCTGTTCCAAGGCCTGTTGAAGTCAATGGAAATCTTACTACTGGCACTGATAGGCTTGGGACCAGTCCACTAACCCTCAAAGTGAGACATGTAAGGGGAAGGTCATGAAAGACCTGGTGCTCAGCAGAAATCCCTCAATACATCAGAGGAACCAGGCTGCGGGCCCAGAAGTACCAAATGCTCTGAAAGGCCACTAAAGATGAGAACAATACCTATGGATGTTAGGGCACCAGTGCTTCCAAAGCAAAGATCAGGGCTGCAGAGGCACTCTAAGAAACCTCAAGGTCTTTTAAATGCCAAAGTATGTTTAAAATAAGGCCGTAAGTACTGCTGCCTATGGAAGAGTTTGAAGAGGTCAGCCTGCATAATTAACCTGGACATTTCTTGTGCTGCTTATGCCCTCTTTTTACAGGCAAGCGTAGTCACATATTTGCCTTCTAGCTGAGCTTCAAGACTTTTTTCAGCATGGAAGGGACAGCATTCACAGCTGTTGAATGGCTACATGCCCGGTTGCATCCTACCAGCCAACCTCAGTTCAACAAGCACCTGTGTCTGTAGACAGATTACTTCCTTCCATGCTTTCCTGGAAAGATTTTGCCTGGCACACTCCTGTCTAAGTGGGTGAGTCACCCATTCCTTGCTCCCATTCTTTGACCTGCAGTTGGGGATGTTTATACCGCAGTTGCTGAAGCTCGTGTCGGTATCCCCGAGCTGCCTTTAATTTAATTTCCTGGAGTAGCTTTGGTAGGATGGCTATAGTTGCAGGGAATACTGTGTGGGCTGAGAAACCAGGGTATGAAGGAAGTGAATATTCATAATTAGGCTGAGTTGCTCTGTGTTGCACTGGTTATTGGATCCTGAGTTAGCTGTTTTAAAGGCATACCATTTTTTTTTTCCATGTGCATTATAATTTAGTGCAGATAATCCCTCACAGCTCCACAGACAATTACCCATCCCTCTCTTTGTCCAGGAGAGAGTAAAACCTTATCACCTCCACCCCAATGACATCTGCTTCTGCTCCGCGGTTTTGAGCCACCTTCTCCTCTCAAATTGTTTGGATGATTAACATAATTAAGTTAAGCACATAACAAATCTTTTAAGCTTCTTGTTAGACTGAAGTATACATCTAGATTCAGATCTCAGAGATTTATGTGCCCCAGAACTTTTGTATTTTTTGCAATCAACTGTTGATATTTTCTCTCTCAGTAAACCATGCATCTTTTACACATGCAGACCATAATATTCCCATTATTTTTAGCCACTTTAGCATACTTTTTTTGATACTTTCTCAATTTCTTAAACCACAGCAAAATGTTAATCAATACAGAATACTTGACTATATTTTCAGTTTTTGGATCTTTAATCTTATATGATTTTCTCCTCTCTCTCTCTCCTTTTTATTTTTTTCCCCAAAGGTAGAGTAGAAAATGAAAGGCAGCAGAAATAGGAATGAGAAGAAAAAAAAAAAAGATGGAAAAAAACACTCTAGAACTCTTTGTTTTCAAAATGAGAAGGTTTACGAGGAGGATTGTGTTTTGCTTTCGTTGAACAGTCTAGAATTTTAATCAAAATTCTGATTTCTCTCTGAAATTCTCTGTATACATGATGGTACATCCCTCTTTCCCTCTACTCATTCTCTATCTGAATCCTTTGACAGGACTTCTTGTGTGGCCTTTGGTACGTCACTTTGCCTCACTTTCCTCATCTATAAAATGGCTGTTAATCCCTATATAGTATCACCCACGCAAATTGCCAGAGCTTATGCCTGAATGCTGCTTTGAAGATAAGTAAGTAAAGTTTCAAAAGGACCTAAGAGATTTAGGAATGAAAGTTTCATTAACTTTCCATCAGATTTGTACTCTTGTATCTCCAAGAACCTTTTGAAAGTCTCCAGAATTGCAAAACTTTACTCATCACAATCATATTCCTTGCACTCCTCAACGAAAGAGATTGCTCCAGGCTAGTTTTGACAGAAGAGATTGTTCCTCAAAAGAAGCAAGGTGAGACTTGGGGCTCTCCAGTTTCTCTCCCTCCCTTTCTGTGCATACGATGTGAAACCTTGAATGCATGCTCCAACATCTTCAAGCAAAGTGTTACCTCTCAGAGACCTGTTACTTGTACTGGAAAACATACTTGGCTTATTTTGACTGAAGGAAGGAAGGGAACACTCACATCACCAGCTTTGTTACTAGATTTAAAATAATAACCTTCAGCTGGGAAGCAGTGATGAGCTCCTATAGCTGTTGAGCACTTAACAACCTCTCCAGGTATCACAAGGATTTCTGAGGAGAATGTGATTTTTTTGTAAATCTTGATGCTGATGTCAATGACACGTTGATGCTCAAAGCCTGCAACGATTTTCTAGATTCATTCTGGTTGACTGAAGAAGTTGTGAGGTTCTTCAACAGCCAAATGACCTTACAGCTCCCCTTGTCCTGACTGTCTGTGAAAGACCCATTTTTTTCCTGTTTTTTTGCTAATAATGTGGCTTAAAAAAAATAAAAAATAAAGCCCATAATTGATAAGAAGGCAGACTGTAATAATTCAAAATATCAAGGTCTTTGGTTTTGCTTTTTTAATATTTGCTTTCTATGCTGAGTCCCCCTTTCTAGTCTTTCTGAAGAGCTATAAAAAGAGAGGGTAAAAAAAGAAATCAGTCAACCAAAAAATCCCTATAGATAATGGTGGCTTAGTGGCTTTGCTCTCGTTAGCTTTATTAGCTAAACCACGGTTCTGAAATCACCCCAAAATAACTCTGCTTTTCTTTGGGGGTTTTCCTTACCAAAGTAAACACAAAAATGAATTTGTATAGAAAAACAAAACAACGACAACAAAAACCATTTAAACATTTTCTTCAGGCAGAAATTAGATCTTTTGTTTTGATTTTATCTATTGACATATTTAATGCAGCTGAATTTTAAAATGAAACAAGATTTGAAACAGTTGGTTTTGCTTCCAAGATTTGCAGCAACTTAATTAAAAAACTTTTTCATTCAAAACTTTTTTGCCATATTTGACCTGAATTTTCCTGATGGTTTTTGTCAGTCAGAAACTGCATTTATCATTAACTAAATCTTTCTACAAAAATTATTGTCCTGAAATTTTAAGCTGACTACTTCAATGGAGGCATAGGACCAGATCTCCTCCATAAATCCTTTCCAACCTGAATTATTCTGTGATTTTATCAAAGTATTTGTCTTTGGCACCCTATCACTATTACCACAGGCACGAATATCTCCCAGTTTAACATATTAATTCCTTTAAGATTATGCTCAATTTACAATAGACAAAACTGACACAGAAGCAGGTCATGGTGAAATCTTCTGGCAGAAAAGAGAATTTTGCCTGCAAGTCTAGTCTCAAGTTATGACAACACTGGTTTCTCCATTTTTGCTTCTGTTAAAATAATAATAAATAAATAAATAAATAAATAAATGCCAAGAGCCCAAGGAACTTCTCTAAAATACTTGTTTTGGAAATTCTGAACAAAATGGATCTTTGGAGAGATCAGACATTTTTTAGATTTATTCCACTACAATGGAGTGCAAGTGTCTTAAAAACGGTGTTTCTTCTGGATTTTGTCAGTGGCCATAACTACCGCCATCCACAACTGAAAAAAAGACAAGGGATCCAAAAAATCCAGGAGGATTTAGCTTGTATGTAAGGGTCTTGGTATGCAGCAGATTTTCTTTTCACTTCTGGAACTGCACACTAATTCTAATTAGAGCTGTTAATTAAATACATTTTGTTAAAACATGTTTCATCAAAGCTGAAAGATTTTGTAGAGAAATGTCTATTTTGTTGACACTTTTCTTAGAAAGATTTTTGAGGTTCAGGGATCTGGTCAGGGAGGGTATTCAAAGAGCTGCAGAGCCCCAGGTCTCTGTTATATGGGATAAATATTACAGTTTTGTTAAAATTTGCCAGAATTTTTGTAAAGCTTTTTTCTTTTTTTTTCTTCTTTTTCTCTCCATTGTGGAGGGAAAACAATTTGCCTAACCTCAAAAAATATAGTAAATTGGAATTGCTGCCCGGTGGACAATTCCTGTACGAAGTCCATCAAGCTTGTCATGCTGAGTCCAGTTCTTCCCTGTTGAAGCACAGCAGTTCATTTATGCAGCTGTTCATTTATACTAACAAGTGTCCAAAGTGTTTCATGCATTGCTAATAATTATGGGCACATCTTGGTGGTCATATTGAATTCAATGGCAATTTTCCCACAGATTTTATCAGGAGCAGAATTTATCCCTATATGCCTTTGATTGTTTAACTTGATTTCTGTTATTGGTTAAGGCTCTTAGTCCATGCCAGCATGTGAAATTCTGATGAAGTTTTATGTTAGCTGCTGCTGCTAACTGTTCTTAATTATTTGATAGTCATCTGAGGCCTGAATTTAAGAGATGTGGACCTCTTCTTATTCACATTCTAATCAGTGGCAATTTGGATACTTTGGCCATCTGTAAATCAGGCCTTTAAAGGGCATTCCTGATCCCATTGTGTCTAATGATGCAGGTCTGTGCTTGCAGGACCAAATACTTTCTTCAGCTAATAAATTAGGTAGAGTTCATTAAAAATAAGCATATGAAATAGCCCTTTCTGGGGAAATCATATGATTTGCTCTTTTTGGGGGAGAGGGTCTCAAACTCAGGAAAAACAAAAGTAGTAAAATTCCAGATTTTTTTTCATAAAATGAAATATTTTGATAAGTTTTATCTGCATTGAAACAGTATTTTTTTCTCTATTGTTCCAGCTAACATGAGGCAATGATTATATTTTGTTATAGTGATCTCATCAAAAGAATAAAGACACTGTGAAATATTTGGACCTTAGTGCCATAATACATTTCATAATTGCACGTTGTACATGCTCATGGAAGTGATGCATTTCACCAAAATGCTGTGACTTGGGGAAACAGCATTTTCTGTTTTTTTTTCTTCTTAATTTTCTTTGCTGTGTAAAGCAAAAACAATTGGATCTATTTCCAGTCATTCTCATGGAGGAGTTTTAGCCTACTTATAATAGCTTAAGTAATGGTGCATTAAAACCAGGCCAAATATAGCTTCTCTGTAGCAAGGCAGGACTGCCAGGACCCACTATCATTCTCTGAAAATGTTGACCCTGCACTGCTGTGTGCCCTTGGCTGTGTTAGGCCAGTGCTCGAAGCAACCTTGATGAAGTTGTATGATGGAGATTTGGGTGGACATTAGAAGTCCTTGATGTTCCCCCCATCAGAAGATAGAAACTCTGGTTAGCTATCTTTGAAATGTTCACACTTGCTTAGAGCTGTGTACTGTATTGGTTATTAAAGTACTGGTTATTGCTCCAACTTTATTATCCTAATTCTAGTATAGAGAATCCTATGCTCCAAACACTTGCTTTAACTTAGAATTCAACTGAATGCACATGGAAATGTTTTTTAGAAGTTACTTCTGTGTTTAACCTCCACTTCCCTAACGCCAGTTTTTCAAGGTTCTCTGTTCTCCTCTTCCCTTTCAGAGAAAGAGGATTTTCCATTAGCACTGCAAGGACCATGAGGGGATACATACAACTCCACGGGCACAAGGCTGACTTGAAGGGACGGGTGGGGAAACAGGGATGGTGGTCATCTTAAGGGACAACTGGGCATCTCTCCATCCCACCGCCCTGTGGGTCCCTGGCTCAGTGCTGTGAATGTTGCGCCTTTGGAGGTCCCTTGAACAGACGGACATGTGTTCCCTGCAGTGAGGGGAGCATGAACGGGCAGTACTGCACATCAGGAGTACCTATAGAAAGGAATTCACAGGGTGCTGATCCTCCTGAGGTTGTGAATTCATGGCTAATTGCATAACTGGATCAGATAGGGTGGCATGGGGTTTGCCAACCCCTCCTCATCTTTGCAAACTCAAGGAGGAGGATTTCCCCTCTGTGTGAATGGAGAATAACATCAGCTCAAATTACCAAAGAGCTACCAAAGCCCTACCAAAGAGCTGCAGTGGCTAACCTACAAAATCAGAAGAGAAGGTTTTGATCTCAGAAATAATTCATGTAATGGGATCTCACATCTAGACTAACACTCTGTCTTGCCTTAGCTATAGATATATATATAAAAACCTTCCTGAATGCTATAGGAATAACTGTATGAAAGAGCAAAGTACAGGCATTTTTGCCTTTAAGTACCCAAAATGAGGCATCTAAAATGCCTGGTACCCAGTCAGTTGATACTCAGCAGTTTCTGAAAATCCGCCTTTGGAAATCAAAAGGAAAAGAAAAAAAAAAGAAGAAAAAAAAGAGAGAGAGAGAGACAGAGAGAGAGAGGAAGAGAGAGAGAGAGAGAGAGAAAGAGAGAGAAGTTCCTGAATCTAAGACTCTTTTTTGGAATAACTTTCAATCCCTCTCCCTTCAACCCATCCCCCCAGAAAAGATTTTGGAAGGTTAAATTTTTTTGAGCATCCTTTAAATTTGGTGTCAAATAGAAATCTGTTCCCAAGTTGAAACCCTACCTACCACAGTCTGGTGGGAATGCTTGCTCTGAAATTGAAAGGTTTACACTGAAAATGTTGACACAGACCTACACTGGAGTGATGTGGGTATTGGGAAGGACTGCAGAGTGGGGGCTATTTGAATCAATCCTTCTCCTAAGCCTAGGAAGGGGCCTGCAGAAGAGATTCACTTTCCATCTCAAGTTTCATTCGCTGAAATGATTCTGTAGATAAAACTCGTAAACTATGCAAGCACAGACATAATGTGGGCGAAAGGGTTAAGGGACTGAAGAAGACTCGGTAATTCTCATAAATGGGGACCAGATGTTGTTTGACATTTTAAAAACACACAGCTCCCTCCACCCCTAGTTACCTTGCTGATACTGTGAATTGTTCAGCTGAGATCAGGGAGACACTACTGAAGAGGTAGTTTCTTTTCCATGGTTTATTCTGTTTGTTTCTCAAAATACGGGGGCAAAACAATAAGGATGCATTAATGGGAAAGATGCAAGAGCCCTTCTCAGCTAGTGTAAATTGGCATAGCTCCACTGAAGTCAATAGAGCTCGGATTTACAGCATGCGGGCTTTTGTCCCTCAGCTGGATTTCCCATACCCAGGGATATCACAAGGGCCATTTACAGAATGTACCATGTTTTTTAGTATTATATTATATTCACAGCTGTGCCAGGTCATAGGCTGCAGTGAAAGGTGTAGCAATACAGAGGCAGACCTGCTGTATATGCAGGAGTTTCAAAATTTCAGGGGAAAAAGAAGGAGATTCACATTTAACAGTTTGAAATGAGATGGCAAAGCATGGTCAATAGCCATGAGATGTAACAGAAATGATCAAGTGCAGGAGGAAAGGTCTTTGATGTATCCAACCTACCAGGAAAGAAGGAGACATTATGGGGAACTGAATGATACATACATAGCCACACCATCCATCATATTTGCTGGATCTCATGTTCAAATCATGAAAAACTGAAGAATGGAGAGGAAATGGATGCTGAGTTGCAGTTCTGCTATAACAGATGTCTGATGACTGGGTCATCTCATGTCTCTTAAGTCCAGTCTGGTTTCTTCTCTATGATGGCCTTCCTTGTGCATACTTGTGAAGGGATGCTGAGTTTGGCAGGCAAATCCCAGAGACAGTCATATCACATTTTCTAAATCTCATCAGCCTAGTTTAATCTACATCAAATTAGATTGTCCGTATGACAAAAAGGATGAGTTGAAAAGTAAAGAGATTTCTTCTTTCTACCTGGGATCACCTTTTTGGCAGTACTAATAATGTGCTTTTAACTTAAGCATTTTTACTGTTTTAACCTGGCTGTAAAACAGTAGGCTGTAAAACATCTCATCTTCCAGAAGCTGAAAGCATGTTATTTTGGTCTAGGATGGATTCTAGCTTGGAACACAATCCTGTGGCACATAGCTTTTTTTATGGGACACAGGAGTGTTCTAGAATATCCCAGACTAGAATCCATCCTAGACTAGACTAACATGTTTTCAGCTTTTTCAGGAAAGTGATCGCCATTTGGCCAGCTTCTTTCCTTGAAGACAATAGTAAGAAGCTGATTGACTTCAATAAGAAGCAGCTGAAGTCGGAATTGACAGCTTCTGAAAGTAATTATAATTTTACAATTTACTTGTATCGATTTATTTCTATGCTTTTTATAGTTATTATTTACTCATATTTTTATAATTTACAGTCTACTTGTGAAACTTGATATCTTGGTATCTTTTATTTTCCTTCTTTTCATTTTGCCCTGTTCACCCAAGTCTTTTTATTCTGTTTCTTTATTCTTTAGAAAGATATACCAGAAATGCCTCACCACTGAATATGTCCTTTGCCCATGTATATAAAATATGCTCTTTTTTTTAGCTCTTTGATTTACTGCCCTTTTTTTTTTTTTACCCTCTGTGATAATAAATAGTCTATGAAATAGTCTATGTATTACCTTGAGATTTTTCTTATGAAGTTTTCTATTTCCCTTTTCACTAACCTAAATAAATGTTGGCAAATGGCCAAGTAATTTTCCATATCAGCAACCTCTCTGCTTGCTTGCAGTCAGGAGAGATGCAGCTCTTGTAAAGAGTCTTCCTTTCTCTAAAATGCAGAGTTCCTGTACTCTGCAAAATCCTCAAACTTTCTATTTAGAATTAGCTGGTCAACCATGTACTGGCTTCCTGCTTTTGATTTCATAATTTTCATGCACCTTTGTACATATTTCCCTACCATTACTCAATATCGAAAGTAGTATTTCATTCTGAAATTGGTCTCACTGAACTCAGCAATATATTTGTGTTGTCAGGTATCATGAAGATTAAGGGTGGTAAAATGTCATTCTTATTGGTGTGAATTGTTCCACCATCTTTGATGATAATCTTGGAAGCTTTTGGATATGGATAGATGAGCAAAAGTTAGTGGGTGGTTTTGTTGTAGGAGTCAATGATCCAGAGAATTAGGTGAAATCAGAAGCTAAAAACAGTTTAGCCTGAGAAAGATGAGAATCTGGTAAAGATCACATAAAAAAAAAAAAAAAAACTCAAATTTGAATCAAACTTCTGTAAATACAATATGCCTTGATGCATTTAGATCAAATTAATGATATACACATATACATCAGGGAAAATAGAGGAAGAAATTAGTGCTATATGTTAAGTTAAACTAAATAAATGAAAAAAGGCTAAATGCCACAACTACACTAAACACTTGTTTAGTTGTTGTCGCATTCCCTGGTGCAATTTTTGGCCCACGATAACTAGTACTGCACGTTGGCCTGGTAATGCTACCAACATGCAGCATGAAAGGAGACCACCCTGTCTTTCAGGGAGAGAAGTACAGCCTGAGAGACATGTTCTGTGGTATGTGCCTTCAGGGACAGAGAAATGGATCCTAATATAGCCCTGACTGATACACATGCAGGTAATATTGCAGTGCAACATGTGGCTGGTAAAGCCGGTATTGAATCAGATCAAGGCAGGTGAGTTTTTTAGCAATGAGTTAAAGGCCTAATACATGAAAGATGTGCTTACAACAGACTAGATTCCTCTGTGATTCATGCTGGGAAAGAAAACTTGAAATAAGCAGCAATTACTTGTGCCATCCTGTTTCATTCTGTACAAATTAAATGGCACAAACAAAATAAAAAAGAAAATTTTATGGGTTATAAGACAACCTGTGAAGTCTAAGACAAATTGATTGAGATGACTTAGTTAAAATGGTCCTACATCCATTGCTGTAGGTAATTCTTGAGAAAGCACCAAGCAATGAAGGGAGGCGGAAGGCAGTAGTGAAAATCTAGCTGAAAACAACAGTAACGAAAAGGGACTTTTAGCACGTAAAAGTCAGCATGAAAAGGTCACAAAAGGTTGTGTAGGTGGTGGAAGACACCACAGAGACGAGCACCCCCCACAGAGGTACAGAAGTGATATTTATCACTCAGCTCTATAAATAAAAATACAAAGAGACAAAAGGGGACAAAAGGGCTGACTGTTTCAGAAGGTAAGACCAAGCGCAGGACAGTGAGAGAAGAAGGGAACAAGCACTATGGTGGGAGTTGCAAAGTGACTTTAAAATCCAGGAGGAATCCTGTTCAGTGAAGGGACAACAAGGAGCTCTGGTGACACTGCCACAGCAATAAGTGAAGCAAATGGTCTGAGACATTGCCGTTTAGACTCAGAGGAAAAAGCTCCCTGGATTTCAGGAATGTAGGACTGGACCTGATTGGAATTTAAAAGCACAATGCTAAAGTACCTGGAAAGTATGTTATGAAATCTCTCTTGTCTTCTTCTTCAAGAGGTTAAGAAATTTAAGTCCCTTGAATTTCTATTTAATCTTCTCTGAAAGGACAGCTGCATTTTGGACACTGCTGAGTGGGTGGAAGAGACAATAATATCCTAAAGTTCAAGGCCCAATATAATGGGAACTGAAGCCCAATTTAAAGTACAATAATTTAGGAATAGATTAAGCAGAAGTCAAGATATAAACCAAAGTGTGCTCAGAGTGTCAGTTCACATGTTGAGAGACATGTCTTTCATGTGTTATGTGAATCTAGAAATGTCACTGAATAGCCCATGGTCTCTGCTCTTTTGCCTATTCAGCTCCAGTCTTGAACTATCGCCTTGGGCAAAGCATGCTGATGAAAGCTAGTGTACCTGGCACGAAGACTGAGCTCAGGGCATTCATTTAGTGATCTTCCACCAGCCTTATAGCTCCTTTTTACCTGCCTTGGCAGTGCATAGAAGCTCAAAGGAGAAAGCAACACAGATTCCTGCTTAAATTTGAAATCACATATTGTTGCATTAGGCAACTAGGTTCTTATAATATTGAAACAACTCCATTTAAAGATAAATCAAGCTCTCACTGAAGCTGAGAGCAGGACTGAGTGAAGGCTCTCCAGTGCATCTGGACTGCTTGTCTGGGCAGGGAGTGACAAGGTGTGGACAGATATGCCTCAGGGAACTTGGAAAGTTAGAAAGAAATTTTTAGATGGATGTCCCTGAGTGCTTTATTTGTGCTTAGCACCACTCTGAGGCACCAAACATATGGATCCAGGGTCAACTACAAGACTCTGCTTCACAGCCTGTGTAGTAGTTCCATAATACACCAAGTCTTTTCTTTGTATCTTTTCATTCCAAATAATCACTGTCTTCCTGAAGCCATCACCAAGTGACATTTCCAGCAAAGATCTAGTTCCTTGCCTGACATACAATGGAAAGACACCATTGTCTTCTAAGGAGCTACAGCCATGTAGCACAGGAGAAGCTAGGAAAAGAGTTTTCTGAGCCCAAAGTGTTAATGCAGAAGCAAGTCCTGTGGCTGCAGCAGAGGAATGATATAAATAAAAGTATTTCAAAAAGTTCTGGATTCCTTCCAGTCAGACCAATATTTTTATTATGTTTAAATACCCATGTCAGGGTCTCATTTACTGCAGACATTAAGAAAAGGAAGGGACATTCTTGACTGTCACATTCCATATTTTTCCATTCTCTCTCAGATACGTTTGATTTGATTTCATCAAGGGAGACACTATTCTTCACAAAAGTAAATCTACTGTCACTTCTCTACTAGCTGTTTCTCCTCCTTTCCCTTCTCAATAATAATATCTACCCTCTCTCTAGAGATATCCTGAAGAAGTACCTAGAGGAACAAGCCAGTATTTGGCTGCTTGGGGACACTAAGGGGGAAGCAAAGAGTAGTCTACATGGGTAATGGATTTCAATTCCAGTAATGTGGCTTGGACAGAAGCTTATTCTTCAAGCTTTTAATCCCGTCCGATAGCAGAGGACATCGGAGGACTTAAGAGTCTTTCTGAAAATCTATGTATTTTGCTCAATGCATATATATCTCTTCTTTTCAATCTTGGTGGGACACTAAGGATTCCCATGTTTGGTTTCAGCAGCTGTTTGCTTCATGCTTCGGAATGTGCATCATCTTCATGTATCTTAGGGGAGTAAGTGCCTTCATAATTAGCATTACAGCAGAAGGATGAGTCCATTTTTGGTCTGACAAGAAATGGAGGGTGGGCAGCCTCTTCCACTTCATCATGATCCGAGAAAATTATCTGTGCAACCATGCCAACCACACTGGATTCCTTCTGTCTTGAGGGCTTGGCATTTTCTCCCCTTGTGTAACTGCATCTGTAAACTGGGGAAGAAGACATCCTTTGCAAAACTGTCTGAGGTCTGTGGGTAAAAAGCCCTGCATAAGAAAGAACAATATCTCAGCTATAAGCACTGTGTAGTCCAATTTCAGGAGCATCCTCTTCTTAGATAGCAGAGCCAACTAGAAGAAATTGCTTCCAATGGTGTGGGGAATTCCGACATTTCAAAATTTGTTTTGGTAATTAGAAGCTGAGATATTTCATGGAATGAAGAGTCTAAGCTATTTTAAGCCATAAACACACTTATCAAAAGGGAGGCTATTAGCCTGTTCTATTTGGCACAGGTGGGGACTCAGCTGGCCTGAGGTATTTAGCCCTGACCACCATGATTTAAAAAAAGTAATAAAGCATTTGGAAAACATCCAGAGCAGAGTAACACGAAGGAGAAGAGGTTTAAGAAAACATGACCTATAATGAAAAGTTGAAGGAATCGAGTTTGTTTAGTCTAGAAAAGCAGTGAAGGAAGGGAGGCACGATAAGAGTCTTCAAACATATGACTGGTGTTTTAAGAGGAGACAGTGATCAATTGTTCTTGATATCCACTACTGGTAGGACAAGGGGAGATGGGCTTAACTCACAAGAAAATAATTTTAGGTTAAATATCACAAAATGCTTCTAACTCTGCACACAGGAACAACATACCTGGATGGTCTGCCACTGAAGGTTTTTCAGAACATATTAGACAAATGACAGGAAGAATCTAGATATACTTGATGCTATATCAGAGGTAAGAGTCAGGTTGGAGAACCTCTTGAGGTCCTTCCCAGCTTCTTCTTCTACCATTCTGTGAAATGCTTTATCTTTGTAATGCCAGCACATTACCACAGAAGTGTCAGAGTATATAAAACATCTTCTAACATTGTGCATTATACTTCTAATTAATGAAGAATATTTACAAAATTTTAGTATTAAAGGTCAAAACTAGCACACCAAAGTAAAATCAAACAAAAAAAGTGTAAACAAAGTGAATTAAGAAGGTCAATTCATATTAGATGCATTTTGAAGTGCTGCCAATGTGAATCTTAACAAAGTTGACTCCCAAGAAACATCTTGATTTTGATAAACCAGCTTTTTTTTTTTTTTTTTTTTTTTTTCTTATAGGAAGGTATAAAATCAAAATAATATTAACCAACTCTGTTGCATCAGGAGGGCTGATATAACTTAATAACATGGGCCCCAGTTGTTTAACTCCAGCTATATACAGAGAATGTATTTTCAGCAAAATCTCACTTCCTGCATAGTGGATTTGGGATGGGAAATGGTATTTATAGTACAATCCCCCTTCCTTCAGAGTTTATGAAGGGCCGTTCTTTCAGGGGAACGTGTGTGGGCAAACCAGGAGAGTTTTCTTTACCCTTGTTGGAGAGGCTGAAGATAACAAAATCTTGGCAGCTGCTGAGGGGAACCAGCAACGTTATCATCCCTGTAAGTGGGATTTAATGTGTGAGGGGTGATCCAGTCCATGATAATTTCCATATGCTTGGAAAAGAGAGAGAGAAAAAAAAAAAAGACGACTAGAAAATTGCAGAAAGTAAAGACCTAATTATCTCTGTCTTCTAAGCCTCACTGCAGGTTGCATGGAAATTTCTTTTGGGTCAGAGAAGTGCAATTACTTGGTAGTCTGTGGGGAGATGTCATCCTCTAATCACCTGGTATTTGTTTACCAACAATTCTTATTAAGTTTCCCTTAATTAAATAGCAATTGCTTTGATTTTGTGTCCTGTGATTGAAATTGTCATTGCCCTGCACGGGCATGAAAACTGCTCTGGCCTGCAGATGTGGACACTGATATCATTAATGGCATATGCTGTACCAAGGCTTCCTATTTGCCCTAAGATTCTTAGCCTCTTGATGGCATGAGGCTTTATTTTACTGTCACTACATTCGATCGCTGGAAATGATTTTGTCCTAGCCCAATTTCAGAGGCTCAGTGATGGGATAACATGCCTCAAGGTTGTATTTTTTAAGAGTTGTAGGTTAGCTGAGATTGTGCTCTTCTTAGCCCCACAGCTAAGCACTGATCCTTGGTCATAAAGATACTCATAGAGTTGTTCCTACAGATGCCAGTGGAGCAACCTCGGGCTGCAGATATGCAGGTGGAGCATCCCTGTGAGGAAGAGGTGTCAGACCTATGCTCCATGCTTCTGGATAGCAATGACACCATTGCAAGTGATTGGGTTTTCACTGTAGCATGGTGACACCTATGACTATTGCATCTAGCTAACAGGCTGGCAAGAGAAGCCAGTGAAAAAGAACAGACGAGGAGGGAGTGTAGTGAACAGAAAACCTTTTTACAATAACCATTAAAAAAACTTTATTTGGGCTCTAGTCTGGCTCAGTCCACAACTTTTAGCACTAGTAAATGAAATGGGCAAACATGACTTAACTGAGGAGCCTTCTAGAGAAGCTATTTTTCTCCTTTTGACTACAGTTTAAAAATGAAAAATAAAAAGGCCAGAGAAGTGTGGGTGAATGTTGGACATGCAACCCCCAAAGCAAATAATTCATAATAAATGCCAAATCCCATTCTAATTCATTCAGTGTTGTCTCTGTATGGCAGGATATCTAGAGGCCAAATACTGTTCTCCATAAAGTTAGTGCAATTCCATTGATATATTGATTTTGGGAGGTCATACCAGATTATCATAATAGTTCCTTCAGGCCATAAAAATCTATGAATATGAAAGTGTGAGAGAGCAAGTTGAGGAGAACGCAGAAAACTTAACTTCGTGTTTTTGTGGAGAAGAGAGGGTGGTTTGAGGGAGTGTAACGTAATAGAGCCTTTTGCTTTTAGGTCATGAACATAGACACTTTTCAGGCAGATAGCTGTTGAAAACTCCTACTGTTTGATGGCTCTAATGTGAAATCAACTGGCAGCCTCTGCTTAGTTCCTTAGAGCTAAAAATGTAGTGAAGTCTATAAAGACAATTCTGAATTCAGCAGATCTCAAAATGGGCCCTCAATGAATAAATGCCTGCAAAAACATCAAACTGTCCATCATCTGATGCTTCTTGCATTCAGTTTAACCCTCACCTTTTTACCCTCCTAACACAACCAGCTTTATTTGAATATCTGCTTTGAAAAACAGGGAGAAACAATGACACCCTTTTAAAAACTGGATCTCACATGGGCACCACTGTAATAAGGGATTGACACTCTCTAAAATCAAATGTTGCTGCAAGAACAGATTGAATTTCCCCCATAAAAGTCTCTTAAATATTCATATTCCTTCCCCTGGGATAGGTTTTCCATAAACAAGCAACATTCTTGTGTTGTTGTTGTATTTTTAACAATCTTGTACAGTATCTTGTCGAGATGTCATCAATACAATTGCTTTGACGTTTTTAGTGCGGCATTTGGAAAGCAGGTTGGGTTTTTCAGTCCAGCAAGCCAATATAAGTCAGTCTCTAATACTTAATTTCTCTATGAGATCCTTCACTTCTACTATAAACAGATCCAGCAGTTGAGAGATAAATTTCTTGGTAACAGTTTGGACTTTTTTATGAACCACCTGCAAGTTTTCTGCAAACAACATGTTTTATGGGAGCTCAAGGCAATGTTCACCCATCAAGACCTGACAGTAAGAAGTGGATGAATGAGGCCTTATCTCCGCCACACATGTAACCTTCTGTGTCCCCTGGCTTGACCTCCCTCTGCACTCATTTATGAAAATGATTCATCTTTAAAGAGCTTCCTCGCTCTGCCTGGAGGCTGTAGATCTTTCTGCACTGGACTTGTGTAGGCTGAGGTTATAAACTTCAGCATGGAAGGCATACAGAGGGGCTTAATTTTGAACATTAGGAAAAAAAAGAATGTGTACACTGTGTACACATTTAAAGAGGCAGGTTAAAATGTGGACAGTTAAAAAGTATTTTTCCATTAATTTTCATGAACTTTAAAAAGTGGATGGATAAACAGGGGGTTCCTATCTCTTTTAATATTGTATTAGATTTTTTAAAAGATATACATATTTTTTGAAATCTATTGTTATTTATGCTATATTATTTGTATTTTGGTGTGGACAACAAACACCACAAATACATTTCTATAATTAATATCACTTTCTGGATCCCAGACATTCAAATTAAGTTGTACCACAGTTCAAAATCTAGGAAGCAATAATAATAATAATACCCCCCACACACACACAATTTCATGACAAAATAATTTTTTACAGTTAAGTAAATAATAATTTTAGAAGTCAACAGAAAGGCATCCCAGTGTTTTTTTAGCAGTATTTAAATTTCAGCCATACTAAGCTTCATTCTGCTAATGAACTCAAAACATCTCAAACTCCTTCCTGCCCTTTGACTGTTACAAGAAGTAAACCTCGCCCTTCTCAACAAACCTGAATGTCTAAGACTTAGCAGTAAAAATAACCTTTAAAAAATAAAACCTGCGTCAGCCTCAGAGTTAAATTACATGTTGGAGTGTCTTGGGGCAGAATACTTTTACTATTAGTTTAGGATTTGCCTCCTTTATATAAACAAGCTACCCAAGCTATAATCCGAAATGCTTGACCATCCACACAGGAAAAAAAAAAAAAAAAAAAAAAAAAAGCCTCTCACCTATATTTGGAGATCATTTAAGCCTGTGCGAGTTTATTCATCTGGGCAGAAGCTGGGTTAGAGGCTGATTCCATTTTGCTTTGAGATGAAACTTGTTCTTCAGAGTGAGTGCAAGCAAAAGTCACTCCTGCAGGCTCTTCAGTGTCCTTCTAGCAGATTTCCTCCTGAGATCTAGGAAAATCTTTTCACCATCAACATCATGGGTAGGCAATGAACTCAAGAGAGGCTAAGCATAAAAGCTCTTGAACTGTGTCTTTAAAGATAGGTGGGTAAGGACACAAAAGACAAGGGCACGATCGTATGGATAGGATTTAATTGCAGGATTATTTGCCCTTCAGCTAAGCCGATCCTGCAGTCAGATTATTTACTTAGAAAAAGCAAATCCCTGAGGATTTCCCTGAGATTGTTGTAAGACACTGGACATGGGTCTGAGGGCAAAACACCACAATGGAAAGTGTCTGCTCTTATATGATTTTCTCTTCTCGACGATCATTTTTGCTCCATAAATATATGAAACAAAACAACTCTAGTTAGCCTAACAGCATAGCATCAAGGAGCCTTTTCTAGTTATTCTGGGAGAAATGAAAAGATTACAAGAATATTGTAATTATCTCTCAAAGAAGCATTATAAATCCTTCCTCTTTTTAATTTCTGTTAAAGAAAATTCTGAACTCTCATGGTACGGAAAGTTCCCCCATATATTTTCTGCCATGAAGTGAACTAAACTTCTGGTGGCACGTTTATAGTTCCGGGACTATAGTAAACGGAACATGGAACATTTCCATGTGCATGTCAGTGCTTTCTAGTTCACAGAGCCTCACCTGAATCACAGAACTAATATCTTTCACCAGTTGATCCAGCATCATCTCAGAACTAGTTCTGTATTTTTGTTCCCCTTATATAGCTAAAATTTTATAGATCCTGATTTAGTTGTATTCACATTCATCAAATCCCTTTGGTTCTGGTGACACCATTGGCCATTGAGTTTTTTTTCCTCTCCCTTGATTTTGCATCCATACATCTATACGATACACTTTTAACTCCCTCCAATCCTCTTTTGCTAAGCCTTTTCCTTTAAGTCAACAAATCAAACTATACTCAGACATGTCTATATTAATATAGCACTCAAGACAGCAGAAAAATATTTAATATGACTATGTAGGTTAAAGCACTGGACTACAAACACTGTAACCAATGTAGTATCAGCCCTACTCTGGCACTCAGCAGAAATAGTTCAGGTGGATATGAGCTATTTCTCCCTTGCCTTTTAGAGCCTTCTCCCTTTGCCTCTTATGAAACAAAATGTTCCAGCTCTCTGATAAACCAAGCAACAATCTTCCATGCATCACTTAATCCATAGCCATATTTGTGAATGCAGGGTGACTGTGCTTCTGCATGTCCAGAATGTCCAAGTGAAGTTGTCTTTGAAAATACAATGCAAGCTATTTTTCCCATCCTCATAAATCACTAAAGAGCATTAACACTTTTTGTTGAAATCTGATGAAGCTGAAGATATTTTAGGTTGGGTTTGTTACTGGGATTTTTGTTTGGTTTGTGTTTTTACAAAATCATTTCTCAGCATATAGATTTCAGCGTCTTCTCAGTGAGTCTGTGAATATCACCAGTTGACCAAAGGAAACCTGGTTTATTCACAGAACATCTGTCATTGGCACATGGCTGTGGGAGTTAGTACTTGGATGCAGAAGTCTCATGACTGTGTTTATGGTACTTCATTGGGCATATCTAATATGCTTAAGAGGAATGAAGATTGAACATGTTTGATGCCGTCAGTCCCTGGGAAGGGCTGAATGTCGAGTGGAGAGAGAGGGACAGAAACAGACAGACAGTAGAGCTCTCATCTGTAAAAGATAATAAACAACATGCCTGAGGAACAAGAAGTTTGCCAGCTCTCATAGATGAAGTGTATGTGATCTGTGTTAAATAAACTAACCTGAATCAGATAGTTTGCAGATATCAGAGATTCTGGATACAAATGAGTAAAGCTTCTTTTCTATCCTTTCTATTTTAATCTATTCTAGCTATTATATTACAGGTGTGGTATCAAAGACCCACACCTACCAAAAGACTTACATATCACAACACTGAATATGATAGCTTCTAATTCTCAGCAGCTTTGTTCATAGTGTGTCGCCCAATTTAGGCATGTAAACTTCCTATGAAATATGCGTTGAGGAGAATCAAACAACTAAAGAAGGGATTAGCATATTCCAACTCTAGGTAAGAGCCCAATCTGATGGTGGGAAAGCCAAGGATAAATATGAGGATTTGTATTCCATTCTTAGGAAGTCAACTCCAGACTTGAGGGAGATATTGTCTTGCATTCAGGCTTCATGGTGTTGTTCCAGTCCCTTAACTTCATCTCTAATAGGCTTTGGTTGAAATATTCATCTGGCATCTTGGAGACTCTTTTTCAAGTCTGACTGCAGGAGACCTGAGTCTTTTGTTTGAAGGAATTAAATGTTAATCTATAGAGTCATTCTGTTTCAAGACGACTTTTATCTGAAGAAGAACAGAGGTTACTGATGGATAGAATAATCTCTGTACTCTTACCTTCAATACTTTCTCAAGAGGTGAAAAATCTAGGTTCGGTTCCATCACTGCCAGCTAGGAAAATTTATTGTAGCTTTGGACCAAGGTCACTTCTAGCCCAGATACACATTTAACCAGTCAAATATTGAGATTACTTTCACAGAACAGGTTTTGCTGAGAGGATAGATGAACAGTTTCCCTGTCTTCCTGCCTGGGGATGCTGATTTCCCCACTGTGATCATGACCCAGGTTTGTGCTCATGCAGGGGTAAAATCCAGTGTGCTATAGCATCCCTGAATTTGATAGTGATTTACAACACTGTAAGAAGCAACCCTCTCTGTTTGTGAGGATAGTGCTATTCACTGGCTAGTTTAGGTGCTTGGGAACCTACACACATCTGCCTTTGACTCATTCCTTTTTTACCCATTAATGATCTTTGGAGCAGTATTTGGCAGTACGAATGGCATGACAGAGGAATACAGCCACAGGGTTTTTTTGGGTGCAGTGATAGTTTCCGGCTGTGTTGAGTTTCATGGAATACAAGACCTCAACCATGGGAATAAGCCAGATGGCCACCAAATGAGTTTCCTATGCCTTTTTTTTTTTTTTTTTGGATAGCTGCCTCTGATCATCTCAACATTCTTATTTATTGGCACGCTGACAGAATGCCAGTGGCAAGACAACTCCCTCCAGGAGTTCCCATCGTTTGGAAGACAGCTTCCTCCCTCTCCACCTACTGCTGCTATTAAGTACATTCAATATACACACAGGTATGCATGCACTAAAACACTAGGTGAACCCAAGGAGCAGCCAACTCTGAATATAAAACAGGTATCCAAATAATAATACCTGTGGAGCCTGAAGAGTTGCCTTTCTTGCCCAAAAGGCTTTTTAGGGGTGCTGGGAAGGGAGGGGAGTGGCTTTTGAAACCCCAGGATAAATCCTGCAGTGGAGATTTCCCTTGTTGAGCACCTCCACAATTTTGGGGGTGACCAAAATGGGATACCGGGAAGAGGCCTGAAGCTAAACTTCCCTTGCAGCTGTGAGAACCCACAGAAGGGGATGTACATCATCTAGTAAGGTTTAATTTTACAGTCGCTCTCTGACTTCCCACCACTACAGCATTAATTTAGCCCACAGAAATGAGTAAGCCTGTGGGATGAACGGATTGGCTAACGCAGCTTTTAGGCTGTACAGATGCAAGAGGATTCTGGAGCAGGAGAAGACTTGTCCACTGCATTAACTCTCCTCCAACGTAGCCACTAGGAAGTGGAAAGAGTGAGAGGGGCTTTTTCCCCTTTGCGACTCCTTCAAATGGAGGAGAAGGGGCTGGGACAAGTTAGAGCGCCAGGCTGTGCTTTGCAAGGCACAGGTGCTTTTTCATGACTTTGCTTTGTTTTTCCTCATCATCAGGCTAAATTCTGGTAAGAGAGGCACTGGTAAGCCTGCCACTGCTAAGTGCAGAAGTAATAGGAATAAAAGGCTTTATTGGGGGATTTCCCAGACAATTTTCATATAACCAGGCATCCCAGATGATGTATGTTTCTCCTCAGCCACAAAGTATTTAGGATTGGGATGACTATTTGGATAGTCTGTTTGTCCAAAGAGGAAAGGAGGTGAGCCTGGCACTCCACATCTTCACAATACAATATTTCACTTACCCACATCTCCTGTATGGATACAGGGAGGAGGGAGGTCTCAAATACCATACTCACCTCTCTTAGAGACAAGCTTCAAGTTTCAGTTTTCTGTACCTTCCAGGAAGAATGGGAAGCTAAGCTGTCTCAAAATGAAAGCAATACACCCATTTTCAGATTAGTATTCTCAGTCAGAGAGAAGAGTATTAGGAAGCAAGTGGTCTGTCTGCTCCCTGAATCACACTGATAAGTGAAGTAAAAGCATGAGAAGAGTAGTACCAGTTGTACAAGCATCCAGCTAAATCATTAGGCTGTTTCTGAGTGGCCAAGAATCAACACATGCTTAGAAAAGAGTAAAAGAGCAGCCCAAGTGAGGCTTCCTCAGAGGACTCTCCCAACATGTAACATCCCAACATTTGCATTTCAGCATCTTCCGGAGCCAGAGGTAATGCCTTTGTATTTAATAGCCCTTGATGAATTTTTCTTTCATGAACTTGTCCAGTCCTTTTTGAACTCATGTAAATTTATAGCATCCACAACATCCTGTGGCAAGGAGTTCCACGGCTTCATTATGCATTGTATGAAGAGTCATTTTCCTTTGTTTGTTTTAAAGCTGTCTCCTACTTACTTCATTGGATGTCCCCTTGCTCTCATTTTGGAAGAGATGGTGAACAATCATTCTCAATTTCCATGCTTCTTTGATTTCTTAGATCCCTGTCATCTACTCCTCATTCTCAATCTGCTCCTTAATGAGCAACCCAAGGTTATCGCTCTGACTCTTAATTGTTTAAAATTGTTTCTCCCAAATAATGAGAATCTGCATTGGGCAGAGAAAAGTGAAAGGGGTTTTTAAGTGAGGAAGAACAAATGTCTGGTGGATTTGTAATATCAGTAACCATTACCGTTTACAGGGAATGATCTTTGAACTGCGGGTACTTGGGAAATTCCTCTCCACCATCTGTCTGGGGAATTATGGAGGAGTTCCCTGTTTTGCAAGTGCACTGCAAAAGCAATCAGAGGATAACACCACATCTAAATCTGCTTATCAAAACCACTATCAGGAAGAGATGACAAAAATATACTATATGTTTACCAAAAGATCAGTTCTCTTTGTTAACTTTTGGTTCAAATTATATAGCCAGTAGACACTTAACTTTATCTTGTTGAGATATCAGTGATACTGTATTACAACATTACAGAGAGCTTTATAGACTAGTGACAAAAGCTGAGAGTTTCTCAACTGACATATAATTATCTAATGTGCTTGATGTGCCAAAAATTGCTATTCTAGACGGATGAACAGAGAGAACAGAAAGAGAAACAGAAAATACCTGAAATATTTGTTAGGAAGGAGGAAAAGGGAATCTTTATAGTGGAATGTGCTTCTTAGAGAAATATCTCTAGAAAACAATAAACCATTATCAAAATCTTGCTTCAAGAATGGAGTTAGCTTTAATCATTAGAAGTACTCATCAGCCTATTTTAAGCATGTACTTAATTGCCTTGCTTGATAAGGGTCTGACTGAGTCATTTTCAGAAAGGCAGTCTCTTCATTCATTCTGAGGTTCAGAATTTATATACAATTTAATGCAGAAAAAAAAAAAAAAAAAAAAAAAGTGGCCAAACAATTGTAGGCTTTAAGGTCTTTTGGGCAGTCTTGGATGGAAACAGGACTCCATGTAATGTTTGGCTGCAAATTTGGGCAAGTCATCTGAGCGCTCTGGTTTAGCTGATTGCTTGTCTAGTTGTTTGTGCGCTTGTGTTTGCAACAACAAATGATAGTGTATTCTTGCCTGTAATTCTCTCACATGTTGCCTCAGTCTGATTAATAGCTATCCTGAACATTTAGCAAGATTCCAAGAAGTATTTATAGATTTATACATATTGCTGTGAGACAAGGGGAGGAAGGAACGTTAAATTCTTTGAGATTCCAATTTATTTTTGCAGAATGAAGAAAAGGTGTTCAAGAAAAGAGAAGGTGAGCAGATAGTTTTCCTCCCCCTTGAAATTCACTGTCATGTTTCCTGACACATTTGAACCCTGTCAGTGATAGAGAAAAAAATCTTATGCTGTATAAACCAGAAGACTGACACAGGTGGTATTTGTAATCTATAGTTCCGGGAGGTGTAGATTGACCATTATCTTGACTATTTTCAATTTAGAGGATAGAATGTCAAACTCAAATTCTAAAAGCTATTCATGTGTCTATCCCTGTTTAACTTTCATCCCTAAATATGCTCAGGGAGCTGTGCCCAAACCTCTTACACTTGTAAAACCAAAGCAGCAGGGTTATTTTTTTTTTCAAACTTAATTCCCACGGTCCAAAATCCAGAACTAAAATCGAAACTTCTCAGACCTATGGGGAGTCAATGCAGAGACACCGGTTATTTTACATGCCTGGAAATGTATTCATCTGGCTGGTATTTTGCCTGGAATAAATCAATTTTCTGCACAAATGCAATATATTGTCGTTAATCCTCATTTACTATATATCTAGCAAAATTTATTCATGTGGTAAGGACATATATAAGAACTTTAGATGGCTTATGTGCTGTTTGCTTGAGACAATCATTCATTATTGTTTCCTGTCTTGCCCCTCTGTCTGAATCCACACAAAATGACTTCTCTTCATTACCTCTTGCCCTGTACTTTGACTGTAGATTTTCTAGAGCAGACACCTTCTTTTCCCCACTTCTGTTTCTTCGTTCTTCTGTGCAGCACCCAGCAATCGGTGATCGGTTGTTGTTTATGACATGTTTAAGCCTGGTGCAACTCTTGGACTCCTAAGTTTATAATTATTAAATATTACACATATATAGATAATAAATAAAAACATCAAAATGTCCTTCTAGTTCATTGAACTTGCTCATTTTTTCATGTCATTGGAAAAAGAATTTAAGTTCCCTGTGTCTCTTAAGATATGATTTTACTTGTCCATGGTTGACTTTCCTCAAACTGTGACATTAGTGGGAAAGTGCCATTCTTTTTTCTCTTACTCGTTTTTTTGTCCCCAGACAAGCAAGATTCTGGAAAATTAAACGCAATGTTTTTCTTTAGTTTCACAGACTATTTATCTTTCTTTTACTCATTTCAGTAAAACACAGCATATTCAAATCAGATATTGATAAAATGATGTTCCTTTAACTTGCAGACAGAAATGAATCAACTTCTTTCTCCATTTATAAGGTAAGAAGAAAAAAGGAAGGAGAAGCATATTGCTCTTCTAGCTGCAACTTTTCCCCTAATTGTAACTTGAGAATGAAACTAAATTCAGCTGCTAGGCAAACAATTATCTTTCTGTGAAATTCTTTATCTTCATTAGTGATAACATATTTTCTGTGTGTCAGGGTAGCTGCTTTTCATAAGTTCCTTAAAACTATTTCTTAAGGGCTCTACCTGGCCTGTGGATGGGTGAGCTGGAGGGAGTGGGGTAGGGTTACTAAGTATGTGATGCAACTTACAGGCAAACTGCAATTCTTATCCTCCAAAGCCAACAAGGCTCATGATTCCAACTTTTAGCACTGATCCATGGGAATCACCGAAAAGCTAAGCAGAAGTATTACCACTTAGAATGCTACAGGAAAAAAAAAAAAAAAAAAAGTTAGAATAGCCTTGGGACAGCTCTGATCCCTATTTGGGAGAAGGGTCATTCGAAATTCACCGTGCTCTGTGGCCTACAGGCCTATTTCCTGTAGTCGTTACAGTGCTACGGGGTGTTTAAGCTAGCTGCCAAATATCAGTTCCACCACTCCAGAAAAGCAATTTGGGTAAAACAGAGAGGGAATAGTTTCTTTTTTTCCTCTCTTTCCCCACCTCCCCCCACCTCCTCTCTTATTTATTTATTTTTTATTATTTTTTTTTTATGTGCATGCCTTTTTGTAGCCATTTAACCACCTTTTCTGTGATAAAGGACCCAACCAGACGTAGACATAATATTTTATACTATGGTCACTTACTTCCCTTCCTATGAAATTTCTTTTTTTATTATTTACTGGAGAGAAAGCAGTTCTTGATGAAATTGAGCTGTCTGGCCAAGTTCCTCAGAGCTTCACTGAAGACTGGCTCTGCAAACTCATTCCTTTGTGTTGGCTCTGCCTTAGCTCCTGCCCTTGCTTTCCAGTGAGGAGGAAGAGTAAAGTAAAGGTAACGTGACCTTTGGTATTTTGAAATAACATGATAACTATGTATGTCTTCAAAGGATGAGGCTGTTGAAGAAGAGCAGGGGGATGGTGGTGGGAACAACCTACCCCTGACATTCAGGCCTTCTAGATGAACCAGAAGAACTTGCAGAGCTTGTGAGAAGTACTGGGGAAAACTAGGAGTGGCCAGAGCAAACTCATTGCCCCCTTTCATTATATCTGAGATTGACCTTTATAGACTGCCTGTGGGTATGGACTGGGCTTAGCTGAAGCTCTTTGTGGCAGGCAGCACCCAAGTGCCCATGCAAAGCATGAAAAAGGAGGAGAGAAGGTGAACAGGAAAGCCCCAGGGAGACTGCAAGATTGCACCGCAGGCCAGTGTCTCTCCCTTCAGGACTCCATTTATCTCCACCATTGTAGAGGCAAAGCGCAGTCTTGAAAGGGCACAGGAGCTTCCCAACGCTCAGACAGACCAGGAACGGATTGTTATTCCTGTTTGCATGAAATAGGAACGGTGAAGTAGAAGGCATCTAAATGCCTTTGAGCATGCTGGTCAGAAAAATTAACTTCTAATTATCCATCAAAACGATTTCCTGATGGAAAAAAAAGGTTTCCGTGAGCACTGCTTTTTCTG
>VZSV01000034.1:3478170-3495563 GCA_013398735.1 Nothocercus julius
CCTTCCTTCCTTCCTTCCTTCCTTCCTTCCTTCCTTCCTTCCTTCCTAATTCCCCAATAAGCCAACCCCAGCAAGGAAACACAGATTGCTTCTCTCAAATAGCCTAAAGTATTTGGAAAAGTATCAGCCACTCCTTTATAGATACTGATACACTCTTTCTTACATGTGACATAAATATTTATTATCATGTGGGAGAGTGTTAATGACATGGTCAGTGTTTCAGAGCTGAACTTCAGTTTGGAATTCACATGTTTCTTCGGTATTTTACGTCATGGGTTAACCTTACACTTTGTCTTTTCTATTTGTGCCCTAAGGAAAAACAAGGAGTCCAAAGTCACTTGTGAGTAATCTGGAGCTTGAGGCATATCTCATCTAATATAACTCTTCCTTTTATCAGCCTTAGAATTATAAAGAAGAAAAAGGTGTAATAGCATTATATATATGTTTCAGTTATTTTACTGTAATATTCTGAGAGCTGGAAGAGCACTACCGTTTTAACATGGATTCGCTTTGGGACAAGTACTTGATTTGAAGAGTTGACACTTTGGCGAACCTCACCTTCTGCTGTCATTACAGATAGGTTGATCGTTTGTGCAGATGGTGAATAATACAGGTGTGAGTATGCTCCCTTGTGGTAAGCCATTTTGTTGTCACATTATTTACTCAATTTCTTGCAAAGTTCATCGTGAAATCATTTGTTTTCTAATAAAGATTATATTAGTCACACTCTCTGGTGATACTTCAGGATGATAAACATTTTGGCAGGGCATCCCATGAGCTCAGGCAAGAAAAGGAAGTAGAGATCCTACTTTTTCTCTCACCAGTAACAGCGTGTCGAGAATACCCATTAAGCTCTGAAAGATCCAGGTTCAATTCCTTCTTCTGCTTAGGGGGATTTGAACTTGTCTCTCCACTTCTCTGACTGCCCTAACAGCTAGGCTAAAGAGTATTTTTGGGTAGGGCTTTCTCAGTTCCTCCTACTAAAGCCATTTCACTTTGCATAGATTAATTAAATATTCATGGAACAGGAAGATGGCAAACCTATGCAAAAGACTATGTAACTTCATGGTGTAGTCTTTCATTTGGAAGTAGAGACCTGGCTTCCATTTTCCACATCAATGAATACTTAAATGAAAAACACAGAAACATTAGTTTAAGCAGGCACAGGAACTGAGGACTTCCCCTTTCAGGCGAATAATCTAACCACTAAACTAGAAAGTCATTCTCCCCATGACCCAGGAAATAGTGAAATATGGTATACAAATAAAACTGCTTCAACAAGAGAACTTCAGACAGGTCTGTCTTGAAATCTTGCACTGTGAATATTCGCTCTTAGCTTCAGCCTTGGGTTCAAGTTCCTTGAGAAGAAAGCTATGAGTTTTAATTACCAAGGTGTGTACCGTCCATCCTTGGTAAAAAGAAGAGAATTGACAATATTTCTTGCTCTTGCTTGCCTGCTTGTTTTTCATGCATCTTCCTTTACATGGTGAAAGGATTGGTGAGTTGACGGTGAGTTTGTTCTGTACAATATTTGTTTTGTACAGTGTTTGAAATTTTTGCCCTTCCTGAGACAGGTGGATGGTCTATTGCCTTCTGCACCTGTTTTGTAGTTGGAGCTCTCCCACCTTTGGAAGACCCTGCTGGAGGGAAAGCAAATGTATGTGCTGATAGCTTCTTAATACAGGGGCTTTGATATAGAGGAAGAAGGCGATAAGACATATTCTTGATCTTATATCTTACTGATCTCCAGGCATGTTGCAGCTGAGTCTTGCATCTGCCAGAGAAGGGCAGATACATAATGGCATAAGTATTTATCTCACGATATAAAAAGTAATATGTAAATTCACTTCTCACCCTTTTAGCCTTGGGCCTTCCCACTTACTTCTAGGTAAACTTCCTCACTGTCAGTCCTGCTAAGGTTGATCGGGTAGATGAGCTGTGAAACATGCACTTGTTGGGCTGTGCAGATGAAGTAGAAAGAGGAACACTTTTCATGGATTTGTCTTACCTCATTTTACATATCGGCAATAGAATTGGCCACATATGAGTTAATCACCTATGTTACATTGACAGTCAATGGAAAGAAACAGAAAGATGAAGATAATCTCATCCTAACGCAGAAAAAAATACAGAGTGGATGAAGTGTTTAAGTGTTTTTTGCTCTCTCTTGACTATTAAAGGTGTTTAGTGTCTAATCATTGTCTGTGGTTCTGATTACCCTGAAGAACTTAACAGATTCTGTATGTATCCAGAAAAGTTTTGTAAAGGAAAACACCGTTCATGTTATACCATGGGACAGAAGAGAGAGTCCCAAACAGGTAGCAGAATACCACCCTGTGCAAAGGAGCAGCCCCAGATCCAGAGGCAGTACTGATGCATCAGCCAGGTGCTAAAGTTGAACTGTAAGCCCTCAGGGAAGAAGATCAGCTCAAGTGCAGATCCTGCACCGGATCTACATATTTACCAGTGCAGATGTACCTGTGCTTTAGGACTCTCAGACCTCACTGGCAGCTGGATCTCAAAGGCACTAAGGACATGGTCTCAGTTTCAAAAATGAGCTGATTTCTTGCATCACTATAAAGGCTTAGTGCTAAGTCACTACAGAAACACTGCATGGTCAGGCAGAGAAAATTATTGAAAGAAACTAGAATACCTATTTTATCTGAAGGGAGGAATCTTTTCTATGCTTTGCTTCTGTATATAGCCGTTTCTGTCTATTTTACTCCAGATCAAATTTATTTTATGAAAATAAATTCAGGTCTGTTTTTGGTCCTTCCTGTTTTTCTCAATCAGTAGATTGTCCTCCTGCATTTTCACTAAGACACTGAAAAGTCAGGACACGCTAGAAATGCCTTTTTATGCAGCAGTGTGCTAGTACTTCCCAAAGACATAAAGCTTCATCTCAGACATTGTGCAGCTGAGTCACTGACATTGGTGTGACTAGTCTTAAAGATACGCTTTGGTTCCGTGATATGCCACAGTAAGTTTTGATATAATTTCTACACTAATTTCTATATTTCAGCCAACTTTCTATTTCCACAATGAATCTACACATTGAGAAGACAAACTGTAAAAGCAGAAAGAACTCAGTAATTTGCCTTTAAATTTGTCTATGGACCAAATTTTGCCCTCATCAATGGGTTGCTACTTCCATTGACTTCACTGTTCCTATATCCAAAGGCAAAATTTGTGCTTATCTATCAATCTACCTACTATTTTATCTACTATCTGTCTGCTTATAACTCTATTAATTAGTTAATGTTTGTAAAACACTCAAAAGATGTAAAGCCCTATAGAAATGCTAAGTATTATAATTATTGTTATCTGACTGCTGTATCTCTTTACCTATCTAGCTATCTACCTTCTCTATCTATTATAATAACAATAATACTTAACACTTATATAGTGTTCTTAATCTTCAAAGTACTTTGCAAACATTAACTAATTAATCTAATCTAGTCATCTTGCAAACAACTCCTTTAACAAACCAATGGTTGTTTTTGTCAAACAAAATTCTTTGCAAAATAGAAGAATCATACTTGGGGGGGAGAGTATTTTGTACAGGTTTGACTATGATAAGGTAATAAATATGTATAATAGTAAGGAAGCAAAAAGATGGATGAGAGACGCACCATAACAAGACAACACAGATCTTGCAAACAAAGAGCAAAAACAATTATAAGGTGCTGCAAACCATGAGGCATTCTTTTGGTGGTTATGTTCTAGATTTATTTCTGAATTATGTGTGTGCTGTCAGTTTTGCTATAGAGACTTTCTGCTACATAAATGTGATTCTTTCTTTCTTATTTAAAAAGAAAGCCCTAAAAACATCTCTACCAGCTCCTTTTTTTTTTTTTTTTTTTTTTCCAGATAATTTTCTCATTAGCATCAAGATGTCAAAGGCAGCATCTGAAGCTGTGCTCTGCAGTTCCAGTCTGCAGAGGCATTTAGGGAACTCACTCTTTTGCAGTCATAGTGGCAGCTGTGATCCAGACTTTTCCAAGCATTCGGATCACAGTTTCACACTTGGGTGCAATGGGGTTAAGGGGTCCAAAACAGTACAAAAAAAAATTAAGGAATAACTTCTTTTGTAAACAAGTACCAATTAAGAATGATCCCCTAAATACCTCTGTGGATCTTGGCCTCATACGAGGGTTTGGTGAAGACATTGATGGCTCAGTATGTTAGCAGCATCTTAAGGCACCAGGTAAGATTAAAAAAACACATGCAAGCTAAAGGGCAGACATATAGGTCACATTTATATTTCTAAATAGTCCTTTGACTTTTTACATTTCAGTCACATATCAAGAACTGCTCCATGGTTGTCCTGGTTGCTTAATTATTACCTAATTGCCTGACTTAATTTTTGACTGTCCTCTTAAAGACAAGTCTTCTTCAGAGAGGCATAAGTGAGCCAGCCTGTGCCACTTGGTATTATAAGTAGGAACTTGTTCTGGCCCTGCTATACTTAACATCTGAGGCACAGCCGTAACGAAAGACAATCCAGGCCTTATGCGGCTTGTAATGTAACCAGACAGCAGAAAATGAAACAAAAACAGATAAAAGAAAGATTCTATTTTCCATTTGATGAAAGGATAAGCTCCCTGCTCCGCCCTCTGCTTTTTCTTGCGGTATTTTTCTATCTGTTCTGTTTATTTGTCTACTTAGGCAAAATGTGCTGGGACTTTTCTGGTAAGAGCTGACTTCAAAATGAGTTAAGATTCGAGACTTTGCTCAATATTGATTCAGCTAAAAAGAACATTTCCCAGCATTACTTCCTTCGGCATCTAGGTTACCATGAAAGAAATAACAAGAGTTTATTTTCTTTCTCAGTCTCTGAATACTTAGGTAACACTGAAAATCTCTTGCAGCCATAGATGCATTTTGCCAAGTACCAGCTCAAAAACAAGCATCTCCTCTTTATCAGTGCAAATGATTTCTGAAGTACAACTTTCTTTTCTTTAACGGTCTTCATATAGCCATCATTCCACAGCACACATATTTGTAAATGAATAAAATAAAATAAAATAAAATAAAATAAAATAAAATAAAATAAAATAAAATATGTCGCTAAAAAGAGTGGCACAGGTCTGAATACAGGATAATCTTCATTAATTTTTTCAACAAGACAAGAACAGTGTATTGAGTTATGACAATTAAGGGTGAGTCAGGCTTCCAGTACAATCAATGAAATAGATAGCTGTGGTGTTTATGCTCTGGATGCACAGAAGATGATCTGAGTGTGGTGCTCATCCAGAGAGGCAGGGGAGGTAAATAGGCTGGGATTCAGGCAATATTGGCTCAACCACAGACTCCCTGAGTAACCTTGGACACAAGACCCAGTCTAACCGCTATCTCAGTGCTTTCCCTGATAATGCACAGCATAAAATGCTCTCAAAAGTTATACCCACCTGGGCTGGAAAAACAAAAGTGCATAGGTAAAGTTATGTCTGCAAATGAGAGAGAGAAACACAGTTAGCTTATAGCAAGTGAGGGCAATTTTGAGAGAAGATGTGTTGAGAGAGACGTAAAATTAAGTGCAGAGGTTTCAAAATACTGAATCAGGAGTCTGTGAGACTTTTCGTAGGAAGGGTGAAGATACCACTGAGTGTTTGCAAAAGATACAAGTCCACAGTTACACACCTGTAGGACTGACAGGTCTCAAAGCTGGATAAGTGAAGCTGATGCAGAAGGAGGACTTTGGATCCCATTTAGAGTAGCAGCTAAAGAATCAGTCTTTGATTTTCAATAAGTTTGATGGGGCCTTTCCTCTCTCTCTTCTCTCCTTGACCCCGTGCATTCACTGCAGAAGATCTACACAGAATATCTTGTATAAATATAAATACAAATATAAATCACCCTCCTCCCACTTCCCTCAACCCCTTTATTCCTGCGAGAAAGCCTCCTGAAATATTTCTTAAGGAAGAATTTAAAAAAGCGCCCCCCCTTCTCCAAGCAAACAAAACCCCCCATGTAGAAACCCAAACCTCCTGCTTTGCTTGACATCGAGGCAGTTTTCAGAGCAACTGTTACTTATGCTCTTTCCGCAGTGACGCAGAGGAGGACCGAACATGTTTTTAATTGCCAAGCCAAATGGTTATGCATGGGTCCTGTCATGCTTGCGAGAACTTGTTTTCCCCCATCCCTCCCTCTCCTCCCTGCTGAGACAGCCCTGCTGAAGCTCTGCTTGCGAATGGTCACAGGTAAAACATGAAGCCTCGCAGGGATTTGGGGAGTAGACGTCAATCTGTCAGAGGTGTCACCAGCGCGGGATATATCTGCTGATCTGTTACCACTTGCTAATTACGTATTTGGTGGCTAATTGTCATAAATCTTGGTAAGAGATGTGGAATGAATGCAGGGTTTTCAGAACGGCACTGCCTGGATGGGCTTGCAGGCAGCAAGTTGAGGAGCAGAAATGATGGGCCCTGTGCCAGGGCAAGCTCTTCTGCTGTGTGATAGCCCCATGAATGCGCATATGGTTGAACGTGTAATTGTGCTCAAAGCAGCATTTCTGACATTCCTCTACAGGAACACTTAATGTCCAGGACTGGAGTAAACTGAATGGTCATTGAAGGATTTTGGTTAATTAACCCTGAGATGCCTGTGATCTGCCAAGCAGAGGTTTTACAAGATGAAATCTCACTCAGCCCATCAGACTGAGGTTTGGATCCACTCCGCAAGAAGCAAAGTAAAACTGCCGTGCAACCAAAATCTTGACTTGCCTTTACTGTGCAAACCCCAAAATCAGGCACAGTCGCAGGAGGGATCCAGATTGCTCCTAAAACTTAGCAAGTTTCACGTATCTTTGTGTATGTTTTCTGACATTTCAGTCCCATCTAGTTACCTACCATCTTGTGCTGCCTTGTTTATACCTTTCCATTTGTTTTGGCAGCTACAATGTAGGGTGGAGAGGGGAAGGCCAAATCTTCAGCATCTCAAAGGCACCTGATTTCCTAAAGAGCTGAGCATTTTCTCTGAAAATCAAGTTCCTTGAGGATAGCTGAAGTCAAGCATCCAGGAATAACTACTTGGAAATTTCTTTTGCTCTAAGGATCTCAGGCTCTGTGTTCACATGCACCAGTCTTTAGGTGACTGGTAATACCACTAAAAGTTCAGTGCTAAATCTGTGCTATGGATCTAAGGTGGTATGCAGAAAGATAGTATCTCCTAAGTATGACTTCCTTGTTTTCAGAAAGGTTCTGCTCTTTTTTCTTTCCTATTCTTTCCTATTTCATCATTTTTCACATTGTCTTAATCTAATTCAATTTTTCATCTAGACTAAGATTACCAGCCACTTTTGGAAATATCAGATAATATCTGTCACACATTCCACTCAAAATCTGCCAATGTTTTGTCACACATTCCACTCAAAATCTGCCAAATTTTCCAGGTAGAAAGACATAACAATCTATTTCAAGGTCAGTTTTCACCAACACTGGCTGAAAACTCTGTGGTAGAATGTTTGTTTATTTTCACAATTGATAGAGCTGATTCACAGCAATGCAAACATTTTGCTGAAATGGTTCAGTTTTAATTCAGGTGTGATGGACTCCAAGCTGAGTGCAATTAGCCTCTAATGACTAGATTTCCACTGGCTTTGAAGACCCTGTGGCCTGGTGGGATGCAGTCAGGAACCTGGAAATGTTAAAACATAGAGGTCAAAAGTTTTTTTTTTTTTTTTTTTTTTTTTTTTTTTTTTTTTTTTTTTTTTTTTTTTTTTTTTGTTTGATTTTGTTTCCTTCTAGGTGGGAAGGTAGACAGGACAATCCAGAACATTTTTACTCACTTCTCTGTGCTTCAATGTCTGATACTCTGTCTCCTCATGAAGCCAGGATCCATTGCTTTGTCTGGAAAAAAAAGTTTGTTTTTTTTTTTTTTTAAACATGTTTATATACTAGAAATAAATGTAATATTTAAGTATTTAACTCTTTTCTACAGTGAGTGATTCACCTCTGGAAAGTTCTAGTGTCTGTAGCATGCCATGCCCATTAATGTTAATGTCTGTTAACTGTTCAGTTGAATATGCGTTAATCCTTCTGTGGGAAATGCAGTCTCCCTTTTGTGGGTGAGAATTTGCTCTGTATATTATTAAGTCCACACAGGTGAAGGTCTTTCAAACTGAATTCTATAACATATGCTCTTAATTCTCCATTCAAAAGTTTTGTGTACCAAAAGCCATCTTATTTCCTGCAGAAAGTAGAGATTAATGTCAATGGAAACCAAGCAAAAAAGGAAATGGACCAACACAAAAAAAAGCATCCTCTTACCTAGTTGTCTCCAACTGAAAAAGAAAAAATCTCCAAAGAGACATATTTTTTAGTTCTAATTTCACGAAAATGTTCTGGGGCTGACTTGAAATCAGTCATCTGTCCTTGACTATATCTCCCCCCACTTTTTGATAGTGCATATCAATTAGTGGCAATCGGTGCTTATCAGTTAGAGCCAATCCCTGGATGCAACCCTGTGCCACGTCCTCCACGTGTCCTTGCTTGAGCAGGAAGGGTTTGCACTAGAGGACACCTAGAGGTCCCTAGAGGTCTAGAGGTCCCTTCCAACCTCAACCCTTCTGTGATTCTGTATAATTCTGGAATATCGGCCTCTCCAGACAAATTAATACAGGTCTAATTGTCCTGTCACAGTGATATGGATCATCACTCATATCCAGAATGGAAGGATTCCTCTGTAAAAGAGTTATGAATAACCTCAGAATCCAGATGAAACTATTGGAAAAAATCACTTAATTGGAGTGTTAATTCTTCACTAGTGGTCCACTGTCTCCAGAGCTAGAAAAAGACCAAGAAACGCCACGTGGCCCAAAGATTTTTCATCTGTTGCTTTGTTTTCCTTGTACCCCTGGAAAGGGCAAACAAATAGGACCAGATGTTTACCTGATGCAGGTGAATTCCATCCTGCATGGTCGTTTCCCTTCTCCCACTGGATAGGTTTCTAGATATGTGTGCATGTGTGTGAGCATGAGCACACGGGCGCACGCTGGTGTAAATCGCACCCACTTTGTTCACACAACCCACTGGCTGAGTCATTCTGGTCCCTCTAGAGTTGGCGGATCCCCGCCACAGTCTGACAAATAAACAAACAATCTAAAAATCAAATCTGGGTCTTGTAGCTTCTTTCTCTGGTGGTTCTTCACCTTCCACCCAGAGCCAAACTCAGCCTCCCTTGCCAATGACAAATGTGGCAGCCAGTGTGAGAGAGATGTTTAACTTAATGATGCTTTAACACTTTGCAGGCTGCTATCCTGGGTGATTATAATTGTGCACATTTGCTTGGCTGGAAATATGGAAAATTAATTAGTAGTAGAAGAGTACAGCATTGCCAGCTATTAACTGAATTATAAGTAAGTGTTTTCTTTGTTTGGCAATATCTTACCTTGTCCTTGTGCCAAAAATATCTCATAAGTTGGTATTATATTCTCTGAAGACAACCTTTCAATGACTTTTTATGTGAAATAATGTAATACTTCAAGAAGAGGACTTTCCTTTTATTTTTTGCTTTCTTTCTCTTTCTTTTTTTTTATTTTTAATGTTAATTTTTATTTTTATTTTTATTTTATTAATGAGAAGTGACAAAACTAGATTTCTAGAGCTAAAGGCCAAGTGTTTGGAATGAAAAGCTCTTTGCTTGTCCAATTTTTTTCTTAGTGACAATAAAAAAAAAAATCCAGCTAATAACAAAAATAAGAGACAAAGAAAGGAGAAGCCTTTTTTAAAATCCTTAATGCTGATGCTTGCTTATTTTCTAATGCGAAGAAAGATGCTGTAGATGGCTAGGGAAGGAAAGAGAGAGAGACAGACTTGTCACCTTCCTCCTTCCCTTTACTTTGTATTGATTGCTATTACACATGCGATGTTTTCCATCTGCATATTTACTCTAGTACAAAGACTGATGTATTTGATACGTGTTGCAATAAAGAAAAAAAAAAAGACAAAAAAGAAAAAAGTGAAAAAGAAACAACAAATAATAAAAAAAAAAGGTCTCTGTTCCTCTAGGCAAGTTTTGAAAGCAGTTATAAAACAGACAGCTCCTAATTTACCTCATGTTCATTAATCACTACAATGATTATCAGGGTAAAGCACAGTATCACCAGCTCAGCCTTCATGCTCCTCAGACTTTTCTGGTCCATTATTTCTGTAGAGGTCTATGAGCACATCGGCTTTGACAATGGATGGGAGGTGAGGCTTTGTGCAGTTGACTAACCTGTTTCTTCCAGACCGGTGATCACCTGTCTACTGGATGTTTACCTTCTCATTCTTCAGCCTATAGGTACAATATACAAGTCATGGGAATAGGAGCTGGATATGGAGCATGGGAGACATGCACTGGTGCAAAGGATCTTGTCCATTGGCTTATATTATCAAGGGAATGGGCTGAGACAACATCCTGGATGTTTCTTATTCCCCCAAGGTGAAAAGGAACTCAGCAGATTTCTGCAGAATGGCTGCAGACCGCCCACGAGGACCTGCCAGTTTTCAGAATTAATCAGTACTGACTTGGAAGCACTTTCATCTGCAAAAACTCTTTCTTCCCTCCGCCCTCTTCCTCAAGCTAAGACAAGCTAGCAGGGATGTGATGAGCACCATGATGGCACTGTCTAGACACCTAGACCACTGCAGCCTTTGCTATGTTTTGAGCATGAGGTCTGTCGCCTGCAAAAAAGGTGTCCACACGCATGAGGTATTTGGCAGGTTCATCTCCCACTCTCTTGGCCAAGTCTCCAGCCGCAAAGGCCACGTCTAGTCAGTTTAATGAGCTTTCAAATGTCAATGGTTGGACTGATTAGCAAGTGCAAGAAATGCGGTTAACTGTGGTAAACCCCCAAACCTTCTAATAGATAATTTGCATATAAAGGTCTTAAACAAATTAGTCTTTGTAGAGTTTGCCTAGTTTTCTTGCCTAGCACCAAATGCTGATTTGTATTCCTTGCTGCTAGTAGGGCTTTAGCAAGCCTTTGTTCAGGAATAGTACAAATGTTTTTTGGAGGGAATGTGTGGAGGTCTCTAGTCCAACTTCCTGCCAGAAGCAGGTATGCTGCCAACACCAAAGTAGATCAAACAGTCAACCATGAATTTATCCAGAGGAATCTTGAAAACCTACAAAGATGGATATTTCACAGTGTGTCTGAGTTTAGTGTGGCAGGACCTTCTTAGGTAAGATGTTCTTCCTGCTAACTAGTCTGGAACTTCCAAGACACAGCTTGTGGCCATTGTTCTGTTTTACCACCTACCACTAACAAGAAGGGTTGGTCTCCATCCTTTTTGTAACTCTCCGTCAAATATTCATACACTGATTCCCAGCTGGCTCATCTTAACTTCCTTTTAGCCAGACTAAATGTACCCAGCACGGTCAACCTCTCATAGGCTATATAAGTCCATAAACATGAACCCTCTGAGTTTCTCTACATCTTTATTGAACTGTGGGACCCAAACTGGACACAATATTTCAAGTGCAATCTCTCAAGTACTGCATAGAGAGTGATAATACCTTAACCTTCTGGACATTTCTTAATCTCCTCCTAATCTCCTCCTGCAAGCAGATAGCTGTATTCATGCTAAGAGGTCTCACATTCAGTTTGGCATCAGCATGGTCTCACATTCAGTTTGGCATCTACTTTGAAGCTGGGCTGTTACTCAGCCAGTCAGATCCCAGCCTGTACTGATTCATGGTTGTTTTTCCACCTCAAGTGCAGAAATTTGCATTACTCTTTGCTGAACCTCATGAGATCTTTGCTGTCCCAGTCCCTAAGTTTAAATGTCTATCTGGTTTGAAGAATCTACTATTTAGGTTATCAGCTACTTGTAATTTTCTACTTATTAGCTGCTAATTGTACATCAAGCTAATTATTACAATTTGAACCCAGTATCTGGGCATTTTTTTAACTCATCTAGAAGTTCATTTCTTTTTGGTCTTTCTGCTGATAATACTGATAATAATGCTGATAATAAATGTAGCTGATACAATATTGTTTTAAAGGTATACAACATCTACTGATCTTTACCTGTCCTCACAGCTCATCATTTTATTACAGAAGGCAATCAAGTCAGCTAAACATGGTTTTCCCAGGACAAATATGTGTAGATTGTTCCTGATTGCTTCTTGTCTTTGGTTTGTTTGGAAATAAGATCCAAGATGATGTTCACCTTCCCAGGCCTTGAAGTGAACCAGGCCAACCTATAGTTCCCTGGTCTTCCTTCCTGCTTTTCCTAAAGATGGGCATAACATTAATCTTTTTCCATAATGACGGATTTACTGGCCCAAATTGCAGTGGTAGACTGTGACCTTGCAATCACATCAGTCAGCTCTTTCAGCACCTTTAGCAGACTGTATGTATTTGAATATATCCAACATTTCTTTGTGGTCCCTCACTTGTTGCTCCATCACTGCTAAGCATCCTGCTCCTTCCAAACCATTCTTGTGGATGCTGAGAGGTCTGGGACCAGGTTTTGCTTGTGAAGGCTGAGGCAAAAGGGGTTTTGAGGTATTCAAGCCTTTCTATATCATCTCTCAGTAGGTTGCCTCTACCTTAATGAATGTACATTTCTTCTAAATTTCCAATAATATACTTGTGGAATCCCTTCTTATTGGATAGTTTTAGCTCCAGCAAAGCTCTGGTCTTCCTGATTTTATCCAAGCACTGAAGTATTAATTAAAATCTATTCTGATTCAAGAAAGGACACAGGAGGATGTAGGACATCCCTAGGCCTTTGTATATGGAGCTATGCATGTGCTCTTCCTGCTCATTCTGAAGATTCAGACCCAGCAGGTCCCATGAACCTTAAAACTTTACACAGAAGCTTTCTTCAAGAGGTTTGATTTATGGTTGATGTGTGAAGCCATAAAGTTACATCTCCCCCTGCGTGTTCTGCGTATTGGAAAGCCACCTCCTTTGGGTATGGTACTTGCAGAAAATGTCTGCCTGGTTGAGGGGGAAGTGGGCTTGCAAATGTTCTTTTTTGTCAGGCACAAAGGAAAACGGGTGGCTTCTAGTCAGCAGCAAAATGAGAGGAGGCTTTCTCTTTTCTTCAAAGAGCTTCCTCTTCCCCTTTTCTCTCTATTGTGAATTCTTTAAAAAGACCACCCTTTCCTTCTGCAGAACGAAGACATCAAAGTCAACGGTGTGGTGGGGTATTTCCTTGTGAACACTGACTTACCTTAGAAAGGTGAGGAGTTCACAGGAGGTTGTCTCTTGTGAAGCATGTTCTAGCTGCCTGGCTTTGAATGCTGAGCTGACTGGGAAAATGCTCTTACATCCGTTGGCAAGCAGTTTTGCTGCAAAGCCAAAGCTTTTCCTCTCACTCCCACCTTCTACTTGCCCCAACCCTATTTTTGTTTTCTGGAGATAGAACCAAAATATTTGAGGCCTTGAACTTTTGCTGTGTTTCTGCAAAGGAGAAGGGAGAGTAGATTATGAAAACTGAAATTTCATGGAAAAAGGACACTACCTGCAAAAAGTTGACTATAAAACATCCTATATCTTCCATTTATTAAAGTGCATTTGCACAAGAAAAGATCAATCTATGCCATCTCAGGATACAAGAAGCAGTTATGTTTGCTTGTGCTAGTGATGACATAAGCATATGATCGTTTCATTGGCTTACATACTCAGAAAGGGCAGTCAGACATCAACCAGCTGCATCAAATTCTTCTTTGTGAAGTGACATTTAAGTTTAATATTATTAGAATATCTCTAAAAGTCTCAATTTTCTTCTTGTTTAGAGGGAGCTTCATGACAAGTAAAAGAAAAGCATGTAGGCCAAGAATCTTGGACTCCGTTACCCCTCCCTCCCCTACATGTTTTTACCCCTAAGAATAGAGCTGCTGTCCACAAAATCACTATCTGTAGTGAAAGACAATGCAGAAATACCTTCTTCGACCCATTTTTCCATAACATCTTGTAAGACTTGCCATGTGGTATAACTAAGTCACAGATAGTTTCTGATTTACCGTAAAGACAGAGAATGGTTAAAATATTCATTTTTACCCATGAAGAGCTGCAGGATGTGTCATGGTGTCTCATATAACAATTTTCTCCCTTTGTAGTCTGCCCCACGTCCTTCTTGGAGGCTATTAGCTAGGATGCAAGGATGGCTCAGACATTTGTGAAGCTATTACCCACGCACTGCAGTTTAGACCCTTGTGTCTGGAAATGAACTCAGGTTGATTTTGGAAGTGGGAAATTTATGAGGAAGGAGAGATGATGGTGGGAACCACTGCAGTAGCTCCATAGCTGAATCAGATTTATGAAAGATTTATCAAAATCACTCAGGAAATCAGTTCAAGCACTTGCAAATTTGCACAGAGTAGCCAAGGGACACTGATAGCCTCAAAAATGTATGTCCCTAAGCATCAGTATCACAGTCACATCTGCATTTCAGATATGTGGAGTTAAAAAGAGAAGGATTTCCCCTTCATATCTCCCCCACAGATGACAATATCTTTCTTCTTCAAATCCAAGATCTCCATCCAAGATGCCTCTTCCCAGAGCCCACTGAATAAATACAGAAATTTGTTTCAGGCTAAATCCCAGTAGTGACTCATATTCTTACAGCAGAGTGCATATAAATGTGCTTGATCATGCTGGAAGCGAGTTATGCAACAGCAGGGAGAAAATGCTTCTAATGAATTAATGAATCTTCCTTGCTCAGGTGGTGGAGTTCAGCCTTACCAGTCCACCAGTGAAAAGAGCAGAGCAAATCCTTAAGCAAGAGTGAAGTGCAAAGGATACAATTATGCTTTTTAGCCCCCATAATGGAGAGGGGCCAGAATTTGCATGTGCGTTTCTGGAACTCAGAGGCACCGAATAGAAGAGCAGGTTTTTGCTCTTGTCAGCACTTCAGTCTGTGTGTGGTTTCCCCATTGCTGTTAGCTCCAGGCACTTTGGAAGTTTTATTTCTCCTGCAAGGCAGAGTGGGAAGGGCTGACAAGGTGGGTTAAAATATTGAGTAATGAGGATAATTAATCAAGGGCCTTCTGCAGAATTTCTCTCTCTCTCTTTTTTTTTTTTAATTTCTTTTGTCTCAGGGCAAACAGCCAGGGAAGAACCTCAGTGGGCCTCCAGCTGCAGTGTGGGTGCTCACCACCACTTTTCATCCCCAAAGTACTTGACCTTGAAGACTGATGTCTCTTCAGGCTGGATTGCTGTAAATTGAGACGGTTATTAATTTGGAGGTAAAGTGAGGGTCAGGGAATAAGGAATGGGAGGTACGTCCCTGTCCCAACAGATATGTAGCCTAAAAGGATGGACAATGGAGAAGTAAAAGTCTGTCAGAGCCAGACACAGACCTGTCTGAGACCTCACCAGGAGCAAACGCAAGTTTTACTCTTTAAAGTATAAGGAAGAAGTCCTGAGAAGAGAAAGGACAAATTAAGCACTTTTCTCAATGGAGTAAAATATACCTCTTCTCTTCCTCTGGCCCGAGCATCTTGAGGTTGTGTTTTGGGCTGTTGTTCTGGATATTCAGCTAACCCCAGTAGGAAAATGGTGAAGCGTGAACTGCAAAATAAATACATTATTCAAGGAGTAACTGCTCCTTTAGGCATTTCACCCCTTAGGCCTGAAAACACTTGAACAAGCCTCGTGTCACTTGTGGATGGTATTACTGTTCTTCCCTAAACATAGCTTTTCCTTCCTGAAAGAAAATAATTTTAATTAATCCTCTGAACAACATTTCTGCCAAGTATAACTGTCCTAGCGTATTCATAAAATTATGGCAGTACTCAGCTTGCATCTTATAAAACTCTTCACAACTGATTTTCACCCTTTTTGCACTGGCTGTGCACTGATGAATTCAAAGGTATTCTTTCTGATGCATATTCAGACCCAAAACAGCACCAAAGAGTATTTTAACATGAAGACTGCAGTGATTTATTTTGCTGAAACTGGGTCTTTTATAGGAGAGGAGAATCTAGCTCTTTTTGTCATTCTGTTTTTGAGTAAATGTTTCTGCAGCATAGCATTAATTATGGATTCTCCACCTTGATTCAGTATCACATTTAGTCCGCTATTCCCTGTTAAATCATCTTCCCTGACATGCGAAATTCAGGCTGCCTTTGTTAGATTAAAGTCTTTTTATCTGACCTGCCTTTAAGCTTCATCTACTTAGTCATATCACTGGGTAGGTAACAGAAAATTGCCAATATGTCACCCAGTGGGTAAATCAATTCATGAAAGGAGGCCTAGTGCTTTTAGATTGACTGCAGAATGGTTCTTTTCTTTTTTTTTTCCCAAGCATATCTTCCTCAGCACACCTGGGTATTCCTCCTGAGGGCTCAGGAAAAAAGTTTGAATTGCCTTGTTCTTTATTAGCTACATCCCGTCTCCTTTATATTACAGGTGAACGTGATTTGCTCCACAGTATGTGTTCCTAAGAGACATACTGAAAGGAAAAGGGCAAATTATCGTTCCAGTGATGTGGAAAGCAGGGATAGAGCCAGTAGGAATATTATCACTAGTAACAATCTTGGATATTTTCTGCATATGTTGAGAGGCTGTTCTCTTTAGCGGAGCTGTGGTGACATAGGTGACCTCTTCCTCAAGAGGCTCTTAAATGACTAGTCTTCTTGGCTGTCTGACTCCAGGTGTTTTCAGAAAAAAAAATCATTTTCAGAGAGTGAAAAATGTCACAAAAAACAAAAGCAACCTGGTGAAGACCCTGCAAAGGGGTCTGGAGGTTAAAAAATGGAGGATTTCTTATCAGTTCTATCTTCCACAGGAAAAGATTGGAGAACAGTGGGTTGAAGACACTGTCTTTGGACTGCAAAGGGCTTTGCAGGGAGTCTTTGGGGAAACTGAGGCAGGAAAGCACTAGAAACTGCATCTGATATCGCTCTATTTTAACCTACATCCATCTTCTATGCCATATAAAAACAGAGGGTTTTTACTCCCTCCTACCAAGGCTGCTGCTATCAGTGATTTCATGCCCCTTAAGCAAGGAGCTGTCAAGTGTTGATGTGCCGAGAAATATTTGCTTGATCTGCTTGGGAATGATGCTCATCTCCAGGCATAAGTAACCAAAATGAAGTGTCTGAGCTCACACCAAATGTGTGGGAAACCCCAAAATGATGGCAACCACCTATATCAGCATTACCAGGCCTGCATGTATATATTTTAATACAGTATAGTAAGTAGAAAGGAGGAGGAAGAGGCAGGAATTCAGAAGTCCATGGTCTCCACAGTCTGCCACAATATGGTATATGAAACAAAATTCTGAGAAGCATTGTCCCCACTGGTTACATCTGAAGACTGCAAACAGGCAGTCCAGAGCTCTGCTTAGAGCTGGTTGCAAATTGTTTTGCAACATGAAACTGATTTTACAGCTTCAGGAAATTTTTCTTTTTCCTTCCTTCCTTCCTTCCTTCCTTCCTTCCTTCCTTCC
>VZSV01000034.1:3495748-3551280 GCA_013398735.1 Nothocercus julius
TCTCTTTCTTCTTTCTTTTTTAAATATCACCTTTCTAGGTACATTTTCCTCATAACATTCTGCTAAAAAAAAAAAAAAAAAAAAGGAAGAAGAAGAATAGGGCTCTTTCCCTCCCTCAGAATTGCAAAACTTGCCAGAAAACAGATAAAACACCTTTTTGGCTGAAAATTCAAAGCCTTTGGATAATTATCTCAGAATATCTCCTAATACTTCTGTAAATTCTTCAGAAATGCAAAGCAATATATGATTGGTACTATGACTTTTATGCCTATGATAGACAACCGATAAAAAATATTTGAGCCTCTTCTTCATAAAGGTATTTGAATAATGTAACCCTTTTTATTCTCTCATTTAATCTGGAAATCAGGAATAACTCATTAGAGCCAATGTTGTTTCTTTTGTGTAAAAGTGAGAGGAAAATCAAAATGCTTGTATCTGATATACATTAACTTAAAGTCTGCTATTACACCACAGATCGTGAAATACTATAGGAAAGCTGAACCCCAGCTGATTTTTGCTAATTCTATAAAGAGTCTATTTAATTTCCTCAGGAAAACAAGACAAACCTTCCCCTGAGGGCATCTACATTTTTGAATGGGCTACAAGAAAGTCCCTGAGGGCTTAGTTATCACTGATCACAGTTTGGTCTGTTGGATATTGCTAAGGGAAATTTAGTGTGATTGTCTGTGATCACTGGCATGTGCTCATACCCATTAGGAGACCTATTCAGCCCAGTGACATTTGGTTCCTCAGAGAATAGCGTTGCTATACGCAAAACCTTTTCAGTTTGCAGCACTTCTTTTTCTGGCTTGCTCTTTTTTGTCCCAAACAGGGCAGCAGCTGTTCAAGATGGGAAAAGAGCTCGTATAGAGAGCTGCCACCATGGAAAGAGGATGTCCTATCACCAAGAAATTGCCACTTTACAAGAGCACCCATCTTCCCTTTTTTTTTTTTTTATTATTATTTTTCTCTCTTACTACCTTCTGGGCTACTGTAGCAATAGTGCAAAAGAGCAATAACATTGTCTGCAGCTTCATCCAGTGTGCAGAAGTGAGCTGCAGAAGTTTGTCTCTACATCACAGGAGCTTCAGGAGAGATGCAAGTCTGGCACCAAATCCACCAGCCTCTCCAACGCTGGATATGCAGCTGTGTGGTTGTCCCTTGTCCCTCTAATTGCCTTTAGACACTGCAAGTCAGTTCCTACTGCTTATAGCAAATCGCTTCTGGAGCTGGCATTAGCAGCCTGGAGGACAGGTCCCACCAATATCCAAATTTCGAGTCACTGTAGATACATGGTGGGAACACCTGTATCTCTGTCACCTTGGTCAGTGTTGGTGATGGAAGTCGATGGAACAAGTTATAACCATGTGTGAGGTGAAGAACAGGTCTGTGTGCAGCAATTCAGGTGCACCAAATGTAGCCTGGATCCAGGGGCTGATATTCTGCAGTTTGCTGAATCTTAGATTTGATGTTCTCAGGAGTCTCTGAAAAAATATCCAATTTGCTTTCTTTTCTTCAGAAGCTGGATACAGATCTTACTTGTTTTCCCTGGGATCATATCACACCCAGGTCTTGTTGCTCTTTTGCCAATATCAAGATGGATAGAAGCAGAGGATATGACTAGGGGAAGCCCCCTCAAATAAACCCAATATAAACTTCTGAAGTTTCGAAGAAAAAAGGAGAAAAAAAATAACTTGAGTTTTAGTTAAACCACCAAAAGCAACCAATCACCTCCCTCTGTTCTTGAAAACAGTCTTTGGTTCTTGTTGCATGCTAGACCCAATGAGACCCATTTCTCTTTTTTCTTCTTAGCCCACCAGTTTTAATGATCAAGTCATTATTGTTTTAATGAAAGATAGTGAGTCCTGGTGGCCAAAACCAATATGGCTAATCCCTGCTTACTTGTGCGTTTTCCTACCCCTTCTTCATCTTGCAGGCCTGCCAGAACTTAGTGCTTTTCTTAGAGACTTCCTTCGTTAGAACAGGTTGCAAACCAACTTGTTTTCTTCTTGCATGTGCGTCAGCGAGATGTTTAGGGCTAGTCCCCAGAAAGGGTGGAGAAACAATCCAGGTGTGAAAATGCATGCATGTATATGCTTGCAATTACACCGTAACCATGTCTGCCGACAGATTTTTTTTTAATCTGTAGCTTTGCCATTAGACTCTCCTAATTCTGTGTTCTGGCTGCTGCTGAACGCCCAGCGTTAGGTGCTGTTTGGCTGGGATTTTTGTTTTGCAAGCAGGGAAACACAGCCATTTCTTGCCTCTATTCTCGTTTGGCATAACTTGGTTTTGTTCCAGAAAATCTGTAAACCAGGTTTGACGAAAATTTTTTTCTTGTTCACATAGGATTTCTCTTCTCTTCTCTTCTCCCTCCCGCCCCTTTTATTTTTTCTGTTTTGTAGAGAGATTGGGAACAAATCTGAAATCATGAAATCTGTGAAATACTTTTGGTGGATAAAGAAAGAATCAGTTAATATCTGAATGGAAAGGCCAAAGGCATGAAATAATCAGTGAAGTTCAACTCAGTTAAATATTTCAGAACAAAAGTAATGACAAAAAACTATGAACCAAGTGAAAAAAAAAAAGGCTCTGGAAATGTGTGAATGCCCTACAGTTATTCATTTGGACTTTTAGGGATGAAAGGAAGGCACAGGACTATGGTTTTGCAAGTGGATTAATGTGTCCCCTCCCAGTTTAACGCACTCCAAAGCCAAGCCAACCGGTAAAGGATGACTGTGCAGTTAAAATCCAGAGATGAAGGGCTCTGCAAGACAGTTTTGAGAAATATTTGGAGAAGAGTCCATGTTTCTGCAGTGTTTTTCTCTTTATCTTACACTGAGTATCCTGAAACCAAAGGATATCAAGTTAGCAGTCAAAAGAAAAGTGTGACTACAGTGTCTCTGTGTTTACTTGATATTACAAGCCACTCTGTGAGTGCTTACAATGTCTGTGGAGGTCATTGGAAAAAAGGTCCAATCTGCAAATACTAAGTATTATCCATCTGGAAGAAAACAACACCAGTACAAGGGGAGAGATTCCTTAAGCATAATGTGGTTTTCCACTGGAATCACTTCTCATCTTCAGAGTATCACCTGTTGCATAAATATATTGCTACAAAGCTAACAACAAGGAATATATATATATATATGTTTTAAATCCTTATGTTCCCAAAGGCAAAATAGTTCTGTAGTGTGAAGATACGACTCTCACCTGACACAGTGCCATTAGTTCAACTGAAGAGAATTGCCTAAGGGCAAACATCAGACCATGATGGATTAGGTTATGTTTTTTCCACACAGGTGTTTCTGAGTAACTTTTCGTAAATCTTTGGAGATGAAAAATCACGGAATAACTTAATCATGTTGGGTTATTAAAAAAGATTTACTGAGAGCAGCACCAAGCCGATTAATTGGGTGGTCTTCAGAAAGCCTAAAGTTGTGGGGGTTGCTGTGGATGTGAAATCTCTCTTTGCACCAAAGTGTCTTGATTTTTTTTATTTTCTTTATTCCATCAGTGTTGGGGGTAATATCTCTGCAAAGAATATGTAATTCTGTGGTTGGCAACTTATCATAATTTTTTAAATTACTGGTAACTGTCACATATGACATGCTGCAACAAATGAAAATGATCTGTGCAGTGTGTTGGGAAATGGCATGGTGCTAATTAGGAGACAGAGAGAATTGTTTCAGTCTCATGTGATTGTAAGGAGGAAAACCATGGATCAGCCTAAGGAAAAGTTATAAAGAGAGTATCATGGTCTCAACATTGCCTAAAGGAGAAGCCTCATAAAGCTTCACTATAAAATTTATCTGACAGATTTCCAGGCAGTAATTATAGCTGTGATTTATGTGTATTTAATATCACTTTTGCTATTTTTCCTCTGAAAAGACTCTTGGAAGCTTCTTCTTGTATTGTTCTTTCTTTCATGAAAATGGAAGCCACGTAGCTGTGATGTAGTAGCTCTTTGTCAGCATTTGCAATAGACAAGGCTTTTTATCTTCAGCTCACCATTCCTAATAGTTATCTTGTCCAATATGGAGACTAATTTCTTTACAAAGCAGTTATTTATTTATTTATTTATTTATTTTCATGTGAGGTTTAGGGACAGCTAGGAATGTAACATCACTCAGAAATATTATGTGGAAAACTGACCCTATGCATTTAGTCTTAATAATTTAATCTCTTAATCTTGGTGCACCAGATCATGTGAAACATGGAGATTTGGCAGGCCCTAAAATCTGCAGTTCATCAATTCCCCTTCCCATTGGGCTCATTTCACGGGTTAGAGTGGGTTAATCTCCTTCCACCTTTGGCTTAGCACTGTGGTTTCTCTGTAACTCCCATGGCATGTGCAGCTGGGGTGGCCTGTGAACAAGGCTGATAGCTTCATCAGACATGGCACGCTGTGGAGCAGGAGAGGAGATACACCTCAAGGATGCAGACAAGAAGAAGATAAACCTGGCAGTGAGGGGGAATGAGATGGAAACAGCTGAATGGGTCTCACTTTCAGTAGCATTGACTTGCAAATCTGTCACACCCAAGGGCTATAAGAGAACTGTACAAAAGGATAAACTCACATATGAGCATGAGATCATATTTTTATACCCAAAAGGGGCAATCATAGCTTTCTATGGCTTATTTAACAGTCACACAGAAATGTCATTGACAAATCTGCCTTTCAAGATCACTGAGTCCTAAGTAGTGTGCTAGGAAATCTCCAAGACCCAAAGCAGGAAAAGAAAGGAGAACTGGAAGAAAAGGATGTCTTGGGGACATAAAATAGAAACAGAAAATCCACTGGGATACTGGTTTTGTGTACAAGTTATACTCACTGGGATGAGCTTTATTCCTTTCAAAGAAAGATGAAGGAATGGAGTTAGTTGAGTATGTAGAACAGATAAATAGTCCTAGGAAAAGCTTTTCCAATTAAATTACTGAGTGGGTAAATTCTATCCAACAGAGCCAGTCAAACTTAGGCTAGTATAAAGAATATTTTGTTCTTGATTTGCAAAATCATCAATAAACAATTCATGTCCAGATGAAAGAAAGGACTTAGGTGTATATTAGTTATATATATACTTTGAAGATGTACTTCAGTTCTCTGCCTGCCTTCCTCCTCTCGCCAGCTTCCCTGCTCCAGCACACACATCCACAGCATGCTGAAGCCTTAGTGGCACCACTGCTCTTTCTGATAAAGTAACTTACAAAATAGAAGTGGCATGGTGCTATTTCAGGGGAAAACCCAGACATTGCAGAAGAAAAATGAAAGCTGTGTTAGGCAAGGTTTGAATCTTTTTCTTAATATCACATTTCAAGTTTCATTTCAATTCTCTCTTTTGGCAAGTAAAATCAAAATCTCCCTTTTATTATGCTCTTTCAAGTATCACTTGAGATATGAACATGTCCACCTTGACACCTGGATTTTTTTGAATACCAGGACAAAATCTAGAGCCGCTTTTCTCTCTCTGTCCATGTAATTATTGTCAGGACTTTTAAGATGCTCACTTGCCTTTCCAGTGCTTCAAAATAAAAACATAATTCCCATCCTGCCTAAGTCATTGAATGGTTTGTTGTCACATGCGAGTCTTACTTGTCAACGGCGCATTAAAAATAGCTCACATATGCCCTCTGCTCAAACCCAGGAGAAATCACACTACAAAGCATACCATGCTCAGTTCTGAGGACCTTCCTTCTAAATCACAACAGGATAACATGTGGGAACAATTCTACCTGGGCTTTGCAGGGACATACTGCAGAAGAAAACTTTTTCTGCCTTCAGCCCTGTGTGGCTCCTCTTTCTCCATCTGCCACATGACCAAGGCATTCTTGAATTGAGCTACAAGCCCTTCCTGGAAACATTTATAAGCAGACTGTGCCGCCAAAGCATTTTATTTATTTGTCAGAAGGGGATGTGGGGAAGAGTCTTGGAAGTCATCCCATTTTGCTTTCCCTCATGTAGCCAGGAGACACATCTGAAGGGACGGGAAATGTGAAGAGGGTTATCTTTAGGGTTTCCATGCTTATGTTGCCAGGAGGCTGAGAGTGGCCTGAAGGCCACTATGGTTGAACCAGCAATCTGCAAAGTGGGTTTGGAAGAAAGGCCATTCCCTTCGGCCACTCTCCATTGCCTGAAGACTTGAGAAAAGTCTGTTTGGGCAGCAACTGAGAACCAGCCTGAAAATGGGCACATGACTAATTCGAGAGGTAGCTGCAAGTGCTTATTTAAGAGTAGAGGAAATGGCAAAGCTGGAGTCACACCTCCAGCTATCCACAAACAACATGATGCACACAACAGAGCACACTTAGCAAATAAGAATAAAGCAAATCCCTGTGCATGGCCCAGTATACCTGTCCCTGTGTTTGCCATGACACTGAGTCTTCAAAATTGTGGTGTATCAATGATTTCTGAAGCAAGGTAGCTGTTTATTTCCTGAGACCCAAAGAGCTGTCATTGCCATATTTGGCATTCAAAGTTGAAGAGCTAGACACTAGAAAAAGAGGCCTTCCACTTTGAAGCCACATCTGCTGTCTGACATTTGATTTCAGAACTGACTTTCTGGATTCCTGGGGTTTTTCCATTAGTAAATTGAGATTTTCTGGCTTTTGGAAGTGTAGGGAAATCTTTAAAAATTGTCAAGCCCTATCATTTTATGCTGGGATATAGAGGAATTTTTGGCAGATTGAGAAGAAACAAATTGTTATGTGTGACCCAAAGAAGAAAGCTGGATAAAGTTGCTATAATATCTGAGTGATTAATTTCTGCAGAAGAAGCCTTTATGATCAAAACCCTGCCATGAGTTTAAGATTCTTTTGCAGAGCGGTCTTTGAAACAGAAATGATCCTTGGAGAGTCTCACATAAAGATGAGGCTATCGATTTCCTACCTATGCTTTTCATGAGCTTCAGCCATGCACCACCCAAAGTAAATGGGAAAGTGAAACAATAATCATCAACAAATAGTCATGTGAAAAGAAGCATAAGGACCTTGGCAAACCAGAGGACATTAAGTTAGACCAAATTTATTCACACTGCTTTCCATGCAATAGGAACTTTCCTGCTCAAGGTGGATAGAGATTCTACGTTAGAAAGGTAGTCATGGACTCCAGCTCACACGGAAAAAGTTTTAGCAACCAGCTAAAATTTAGCTTTGTTCTCACCAAGGCCAGTGCAGTCTAACAGAGATTTGGCTCTCACCCACATGTGGCAACTGCCTGAAACTGAATAGCTGAGGACAGTATTTACTTTGCCTCATTCAGTCCTGTTGACTCACAGGCAAGATGAATAAATACTTTTTGAAGAAGCTCCTAAATTTCTACACCTTTGGACGCATTGGAGACTGAAATCAAGACTGGTTAATCTGCCTGAGGTATTAAAGGAAATTCAAAGTGTGTGGCTTCAAGGCACTGAGATGAAAATTGCAGCAGTTCAAATGCTTCTTTGGACATTTTTGCTGAGGAGCAGCAACCTTGGAAGAGGGATAGTCTAGAGTCAGGGGAATTTCCCAGTTTGACCAGCTGCCACAGCGGAATCAGGTCCCATGTAACTTTGGGGTTACGTGTTATGGCTGAGCTGAGACTTTCTCTATGATTTCGTATTCATATTACCAGCAGACTTTATTTGACGCTGGTGAGACACCAGGTCTTTTCATAGTAAAACTACCCCATGACATTGCTTCTGGAAGACAACCACAAAACCTAATCCCTTAATCTCACTTGAGAAAGCTGATTTAAATGGGAAGCAGAGTTATGTTCACTTCCATACTCACTCACATGGCTGATTCTGATCTCAGGTATGCCAGTGCAAATTGAAATGCACAATATAACATGGCAAAATGTGCTCCTGATCTGGCCCAGATACTGTAATTCCCATCTGTATACAAGATAGCCTCACACTACACTGATAGGTGTGTCAGGGACTCAGGGAGAATGTATATCACATTACTGTACATGGATAATGCTTCGGGATGATTTTTTCATGTATTAGATTATATACATTATTTATATACATACCAAATTATTTTACATTAGCTGATTTAAGAGCTATAATTTCAAAACCCACACTTTTTTTTTTTTTCCTTCTCACTGACAGAGAGAAGGTCAGGCCACTTAAGATCAGTAAAAAAGATCACTGTTCAAGACCACCTCTGTTTGATTTGAAACAAACTCTCACACATGCACTAAGATACTAAGATAGTGCATGTCCTAATTAGTAAGCCATTCTCAGATAGGCATTTTCTGGCTTTTTTTTTTTTTTTTTTTTTTCCTAAAATACATTCTGCTTCATATAAACAGATATCTGAACGTCTGTTGGTCTTGGAGAAAAACAGAAGCAAAAGTGACTCCATGGCATAGTAGTCAGCAGTGATGAGAGACCCATATTCAAGGTTCTCTTTCATGTTAGGCAAAGGAGTGACTGCAAAGTGTGTCCCCTCAATTTCAAGGGTGTATTTTTGCCATGGAGAAGTATTCTGCACATTTTGCACTACTCTGCAGATAGTGCTTCTGTCACTACCTGTGTGAGCTGGGTACCATGGAAAGGCAGATACAAACTAGAAAGCCTGCAGAAAGAAGCAGGAAGTATCTGCTGTGGCTAATAACAGCTTTACAGAATGGGTTATGGCATTCAAATAGTGTTGACAAGGCTTATTTAGGTCCTTGGCTGAAGTGGAAAGTCATTATTATTAATGTCCCGCGGATTTTTAAGCTGCTATATTTTTTAATTTTGAATATAAATTCTTTTAGAATATTTTTTCCAGAAATAATCCTGATATTTTTTTTTTTTTAATTCTTTACTTTTGCAAAGTAGCTTCCGTCTAAGGCTGCAAGTAATAGTTCTGCTATTGCAACTTAATGCTGAAACGGTTACTGCTGTGTTAGGACCACAGGAGTTTGAATTCTTGTGCTAGGAAGAACCTCAGAGCTCTCAGTTTAAAATCTGCATGCCCTGATTTCTATAATATATGTTCATTTTTATTATCTTATTGACGTAATTCAGTTGGAAAGGATTAATCTCACCTTACTTTAGCTATCAAAATTGAAAAAATAGGTATAGCAACTGTAAATTGCTCTCACCTACATTAAAACCATATCGTGGAGTATGAGGAATTTCTTCTGTTCAAGTGTATTTTTAGATGTCCAAATTAAGGCAGCTGGATTCCAACCCAAGAGTTTTAAATGAAGTTATTATGGATTAGTAATGCAAGATGGTTTCATAACTGATTTCCACAAGAGAAAATACACAATGTCATAGAAAATAGCACTTATTAATACTAAAAGCCAGATGTGATCAGACTGAATGTGGAGGAATGTTGTGAGTGAACTGGAAGCAATGTAATGCAACATGAGGCGTCTTAGCACAAATCCAGATTGCTAGAAATGGGATAAAACTTATTAGTTCACCCTGCCTCTCTCCTTGCAAGTGCTAGGATTTTTTCCTTGTAAAATTATAGGGTTTGTCCTATTTAAATGTTCTAAAAGGTGGGTCTTTCACTGCTGTTCTTGACACACTCTTTACAAAGCAGTTTCACAGGGCAAAAGGTTCATTAATACCGGTCTGGTTTGGAAGAGCACTTGTATGACTTTGCCACCTATGTGATCACACGTTTTCTCTAAAGGTGGCTGCAGTGCAAAGCTGCTGCCAGCAAATTTGTTTGTGCACTAATTTGTCCTTATACCGGTAGCAACAGTAGAGAATCGTACACAGGGACTTGTACAGTCACTTCTAAACTGTATTGTCTGCAGATGGCCCTTTTTGTCACATTAATTATCCAGTCCAGATTAGGAATGAGAACATGTGATTTAGCTAGGCAAGGTCAATATAGAGTTTTTTTTCCCCTTTATTTCTATTTTATTCTGTTTTATCCTATCCTATCCCGTCAGATTGGATCCTATGTTATTCTACCTTCCACGCCATGAACAACTTCTAAAAGCGAATTACTACTCTGCTTCTATCTGAAAACAGAAGCATAGTTTGTTTTCTGCAAAGAAATAACACAGGAAAATCTGTGAGTGATCAAATAAAATCATTTGCTATAATTTCCCTTGCCAAAAATTATTTCCTAAAGGCATTTGCAATTAACATCAAGCATAAATTTGGAAATTGTGTCACCAGGATGTGGTAGATTTGTAAAATAAATAAATAAATAAATATAAAAAAGGATGGACACAAATTTTGGGATGAATGCTTTTCATTGAAAAACATTTTTCTATAAGCAATCAATGTTTTACTAAAAAAAGAGTCAGTGATCTTACCCTTTTTTTTTGTTTGCATCTTTGTTCATGATTTTTATTAGCTTTTTGCTAGTAACTTAAAAAGATAATAAAATTATCTTTGTTTTCCCTAAATCTGATTCTGCATGAAATATGAAGGCACTCTCAGTAAGTAAACATATCAATGAATATTTTAGAATAAGATTTTTATTATAAATCCTATAAAATATTAAAATACCACATAAAATACAATAACCAAAACATATAAAATATGATAATTTAGTTCTGCAAAAAGATATGTATGCTCTCTTCTCCTGCAGTGATAGTTTCCCTCCTGTTTTCAATAATGGTTTACATTTAATTTAACCAACTTTGTAAACTGAATAAGAATTAATAGCATCATCGGTAGGAAAAAAATTGTGTTTATGCTTTGTGCAGTTTTTATCTTTACAAGCATGCCATTTCTTGTCCAGTTAAATATAGAAATGTTGACTTTTGCTAATATAAATATATAAATTTTGTTAACATAAATATATTAGTATAGACATACTCCTTTACACTCCTAAGATTTTAAAGGGTGATAATCTAAAATGTAGATTTTTAGTATATATTCAAATCATAGAATCATAGATTCATTAAGGTTGGAAGAAATCTTTGGAGATCATCTAGTCCAAGCCCTGCACACGCAGGGTCACCTAGTACGTTAACAAAGAACTGCCTTTCAAAAATGAAGAGAATATTAAGGTTCCCACATAAAACACTGAAACTTTAGAAATGAAGTCTCTCATTAGGAGGATTTAAATATATGAAAGCAACTTTTAGTCCCATTGTTTTAACCTGCTTTGTGCATAAATCAATGTTATAGCTCATTTCAACACTCTGAATGATCCTCTTAAAACAAAGTTAAGCTAATGGACTCCGAGCCTTACCATTCGCACACTGTCATGGGAAAACCTTATGAAACACTTCATGCTGTTGTCACCACTGTAATTAACTACTGGTGCACGTAAGAGCACATAGAGCCCGTTAAGAAGCGACTGCTCTTTATTCCGGACTAGATGATAGAAGATTCCTGAAGAGGAATCTTCCAAATATTGCTCCTAACAAATATGCATCTACCTTGCGCAAAGCTCCCAGGTTGCTCACTAAGGCCTTCCATCAGTTTCCCTGAAAAAGAAAGATGCCGTTTAAAGAAAGCTGCCTCATTACCTCCCAGTGACAAGCCTAATTAAGAGTGTCTGTCTCCAAAAGACATAAGAATAGAGGGGAACCTTTTGTTCACCTGAAGAGACTAACATCCTTGACCCATCCGAGTAACTTAAACCCGGGCTGAATTGGGCAGGGACAGGTGTAATTGGGCCCCAGTCTCGGCTGCTTCCAGCCTTGCAATTACCCTAATGAGGTTGTCTGCAGAGGGGTCAGTAGCTAGCGGCCAGTTTGGCTGGAGCCTTCTGTGGCTGTCGACAGGCGGAGAACAAGGAGTCCATTGGGCCACTGCGCGAGACTGGATGAATGCCGGTAATTGATCTAGTGACAGCAGTGTCTGACGGGAGCAACGGGCAGCTGCAATGAAAGATGCAATGCCAAAAGGAGAAAAAAAAAAAAAGAAAAAAAAAAAAAAAAAAAAAAAAAAAAAAAGCCAGGAACATTTCTTTTCAAGCTTTTTATCTCTGCTCTTTCAGCCTTCTCCCTCCCTAAGGCATTTACAGCCCACTGGTCTTTCTATATATCTCTGTATTATGTTCTTGTGGGTCTCTCTAGAAGGCTCTAGGTCTACCCTCATCAAATGCTTTCCCAATATATTATGTGATTTGGTGTGTATATGCTGAGCCTCCTTGTTGAAGGTGGATTGAAATGTAATTTTAACTCATCCTTCCATCGCTCTGTTCTTGCGACAGATTTTAATTAAACGTGGGCTTTAATCAATTAAGTGGCAGCTGCAAGTAATGTCTTAGTGTTCTGAACATAGCTTTAGAAATACTCGAATGAGCAGAAAACACAGGTTCAAATACCAGCAGGGAAGAGACAGTCTTTCATCCTTCCTTTGAATTCCATAAAATTTCCTGTGTGGATCTGCACATCAATATCTTGCCTAGACATAAGAGACAGACTTTCAAAAACAATTTGTCCCGCCTCCCTTTTCTTTCTGCATGGTAATTCAGGATAATGGAAATAATAATAGGAATAATAAAGACTGAAGCTGGAGCTAGGAATTGCAGCTTTAAAAATTGAAAAGCTCTATTTCTTGCCCTACGTGTTTAGAAAGAAGAACGGATGGTGTTGATAAAAGACTGTTGCTTATCATCATTTTGACTCCAGGGTTAGGGTAAAGCATGGATGTCCCTGTGTATAATTAAACTTATGGCTCTTTGCAATAACAGGAAGAACAGTAATAGTTATTGCTTTTGTTTATGGTTGAGGTTAGAGAGTCACCACAGACACATTTTACAAAACTATAACAAATGACATACACTTACCCTAACTTAGGAATCTAAAATTCAGTGTCTGCATATGAGATGATCACCCTGGAATGTGTTTATAGCCAATATAGAGAGAGTATATAGAGAATATATAATTCATATTTCTCATCCTTTTATCACAAGTTAAGGAAGTTAGAAAGAAAATTTGCTACTAGAACGATGGATTTATGACTACATGTGACACTACTTTTCCTTTTGTGAATCAGAAGTATTTTGAAAAAACAGCTGGGTATCTGCTGTAAAAATAGCCCTGAATTTTCACAGTGCATTAGGATTCTGGCCATGTGCTGGGGCCGATGCTGGGCTCGGTTCATAACTCATATGCTTGTCCACTAGATCAAAACTCATGTACTCATCAGAATCTTTTGCATGAATTTAAAAATAAACAGCAAAGACAGAGTCTCCTTTCTACATCAAGCATGGAGAAAAATGTTGGAGAAGAGTGTGATTTTTGAAACTCAAACTCTTCCGCTGTGGTCTCATTTTTCACCCATTCTACCCGAAGAAATTCCACTCAGATGTTTTTTTTTTTTTTTTTCCTTGCCTAAAATAGTATTTTATTTTAAGAGCTAGATCAGGTTTGAAGACAAGCTTTATTTTGAGAGGACATGCTTCATCCATTTTTCTCTCTAGTACAGTAAATTAACTGAATCATCATCTCTGGGCATAGGGAATATATTTGCTGGTTAAATCAGGTTGTAAGAGCCCTAGACAGAGATGTGAAAACCTGTCAAGGAGACTGGCACCCTCAGAAAGGTCCCCTCAGTGTTGTTTTATATTCACAGAATGGCTGAGGTTGGAAGGGACCTCTAGAGATCATCTAGTGCAACCCCCCTGCTCAAGCAGGGACACCTACAGCCAGTGGCACAGGGTCATGTCCAGGTGGGTTTTGATTAAGGCAGGTTATTAATCCCATTCTAAAAATGACATGAACTTACACATATCATTTGCTGTCCATATGGTCAGAGAGAGCTGAGAAATTTAAGACAATGTCCTCAAACCTACACTTACATGAGCAAAAACACAACACAAGTTTTCCCTTGTGTTCCAAGAAAAGGAAAAGCTTGGTAAAGGATTTATTGTTTATATTGTCAAAGATGCTACCTTAACAATAAAATAAAACAGAACAGATAAACAAAAACCCTCTTATAAATAGCAAAGAAAATGAATAATATAAAGTTTGGCTAAAAATATCACAGAGTAGAAAGACCGAAGAAGGAATTAACAGAAATTGAAGAATGCAGAAACAAAAGCAATGCAAATTTAGAAAGACCCACTGAAGCCAAACTACGTAAACTTGTAAATGAGTGATCTTTCATCCACTAAGATTCTGCAGGCTGTATCCCAAATTTGCCATGGTGTGCAGTGTACACTATTACAATGAACTTCAGCTCCTGGGGAGCCAGATCGCAGGCACGGACATTTGAGCAGAGTCCAGTTTTGCTTTTTGCTTTCTCTGCATCTCGCCTTCCCAAGTGGAAATGAAACTATTTTCCTCCACTTTGTGTCTACTTTGTGTCATTAGGTTGTACGTTTTCTGGCAAAGAGGTCATCTCTTGTTATCCACTATGTCTGAGACAAACGATCCCTATATCTTCATTAAAGCTCTTATAGTTACTGTAAGAAAAATATATGTGAATCCTACATATAATTTGATTTATGGAACTTAATCCTGTAAATCTGATTAATTCACTGCCAATTACACATGCAATGATAAGAAATAGCCATGATGTTTCCCACCTTTCACTGGGCTTGTGTTCAAAGTTTCTAAAATAACTTAAACTGAATTGTCAAGTTCTTTATTTTTTTGTCATCTATTAAACCTCTGAGAAATGAGAGGTGGTTTTAATGGAGTCTTACATGCTCTAGGTTATATCTAAGCTGTCTAAACTGCTTTTTTTTCACTTAATTTGTGTAGTGGAAGACAAATCTAATGTAGACATACATTAAATAATCAATTTGATTGTTTTTGTCCTTTTTGTCCTCAATAATTTTTCTGTAGGTAGATGCAGTTCAGGTTTGATTACTTTAATAATTTCTCCTAAAGCTCAATTAAAGAACAATCCTGACACTTTCCACCATGGGAGACTTAGAAAATAGGTAAGATATGGATTGACAGATCCAAACTTGCTCTGTCAATCTGAGCTAGACAGCAAGAAGCCAGACCTGGCCCTGAAGCTCTATTTCCACATTAGCATGTTGCTGACCACAACATAGTTATCCTACTGAGTAGTCGACTCCTGATTACCCTGGAGCTTATGGTCATCTCTGTGTATCCACACAAACCTTCTCTAGGCTTTCCTGCCTCTGTTTATACCTATATTATAATCACAAAATATTTTTTTTCCCTCAGTGCACAGGTCGGCTCATTCTTGCTCCCTTAGCAGCTACAATAAAATTGTGTTTTAATTTCATTGTTCAGTGGATGGTCCCCTTCACCATTATTTATTATCTGATGATGACAGAATGATTGGCTTCCTCCTTGACTTTTCCATGATTCTCTGTGCTAAACGTTACTGGAAAAAATCCAGGAAAAAAAAAAAAAATCTCAGAACCTGGTGATTTTTCAACAGTAATATAGTTTGCAGACTTGAGGTGGGATTCTACTCACCTACTTTTGGAGGGATTCAGCTCACAGATTAAAGGATCAGTTTTTTGCATATGATTGATTCCATACCAGCTAGGTGTGTGAGTTCTTCTTCTAGACAACGTGGATCCAGACAGTACAATCAAAGGATGATGAACACAGGTGCTTTCTTCAGGGGGAGATGAGTAGTACTTGCTTAACACTTTGGTGTCTTGGCTGTGGAGCTGGATTCCAGGCCAGAGGTTTCCAGTGTGGATGTCTATACTTGAGCCCATTCTCTGGATTTCCTATGTGACCAGGGCAGTGAAAAAAGACACTGGCGGGGGTTTATTCACCTTATCCTTAAGAAATACATGTGAAGTAGTTCAGAAGAAAAGAATATAAACATATTCATTTTCCTCCATTTAGTATGAAGGGAACTAGGGTGACAGCTTGAGAATGTTTAAAATGTAGATTTCTAAAAGTGAGATCAGATTAATTGAACTCTGTGAGCTAGGAAATTTCTTAACAGTTTTCAATCTCCATAGTCCTTCTCATTCAGCTGAGGACATTGCAGAGATAAGAGGAACCCTTTAAGCTCTGCAGTGACTATTTGAAACCACCTGTTTCTCAGACACTGATGTTTGGCTCACACAGAAGCATAGCAAACTCTTTGCCTCATTTGAGTGTAGTGAATTAAAGCAGACAATCTCCAACAATCTAAAGCATGCAACTCCTTAATAATATACCTTCTCAGTACAAAACTGAAAGTTACATGCAAGTACAAAGCAGAAAAGAAGACTTACAGTAGGAAGTACTGGGCAATATTAATGATAGGCTCTGTTGATAGGCCTGTTTATACTATTTAGGACAGCTCTGTATAGGAAAACCCATCACAGAGAATCAGAGACTCAGTATAGCAAGTATTAGGTAAGTATTAAATATGTAAGCCAATTGCTTTTACATGGGAAAGTAAAAGTTTCTTACAAAATCTATAAATAAAAATTTCAACTGAGGTCTTCGATTTGCAAAGTACAGTAGAGCTCTATCCAAGGCCCAATAAGGAACACCAAAAAATGATTTTGTGTACTTTTTCATGTATCAGACACTTCTTATAAGCAAACAGTTCCCTGAAGTTCAGCATCCTCTATCAGGAACTCTTTTACTTCCTCAGCAACTTCTGTTTCCATAATAGCAATTAATCATGAGAAATAAATCTCTGGAACATCTGGCATCTCTGACTTGGTAAGTGCTCACCTTCTAGCAAGCTCAGGCTTCATATTCTGCCTACCACAATTTTTATTCTGAAATTTTCTACTCCTTCCCTTTGCATCCCTTTGGTGGTATATGTCAGGGAACATGTGGAGGTATCCCACACTTTTAATGTGCTGAAAGATGTTGCAGTGAGGAAGCCTGTGTTAAACATATATGGTAGATAGAGTAAGAAAAAAAGAGTGCTCCAAGAATCCTGTGTATGCATTTGAATTTTGCTGTGTGTGTAAATTATAACTCACTCAGGGTTCTGCATCATATTAGGTCTGGATACGTCTCTCCCAGCAGGATAAACAGGTGGTATTTCATGATGTCTTGGTCTATCTGATTTAACATTCAGTGGATGCAAGGAAACTAATGGCAGGTGAAAGTCCACTGACAAATCTGCCGGGGTTATTCTAATAGTACTAATGGGAAGGTAGTGGAGGAGAAGGGAGATGTAACTCCCAAATTGCTTATGAGTGCCCAGAGTGCATCTGGGCTAACAGAAGTGTGTATCCAGCATGGGTATAATTTTTCCCTTTAAGCATTAGCCTTTTGTTCACACCTTGGTCAACCAGAGGAGTTATGAAATACAGAAAAATAGGCTTGTATTATCATGATAGATGCAATGAACTCAGTCTATAGCTTATGAAAGAGAAAACTAAGCATGATTTAATTTCAGCTTGCATCTACCTACATGAGAAAGAAAAGAAAAAAAAAAAGGTAATAGGAGTTTTGAGTTTTCGTGGGCCAGTGGTCTCAGAAATGTCCTCAGGAGCCAGACGGATAATGAACATGCTTATTACTGACATTCGTAATTCTGACCAGTATCTGGGTCAATTTTAAAGACCACTATGGAGATGCAGGTGAATGAAGACAATGGTATGCAGCTACCTTGTAGAAGGCAAGAGGTTTTTTTCCTATCTATCAACTACCTGTCCATCTACATATCTACCTGTCTGTCTGTCTATTTATTTATTTTTGCATGTTAATTTCTCAGAGTTTGTCATCTGATCTGTGTTGGATCAATTTGGTCCTATTTTCATTCTCATTTTTTTCAGACAGTAGAATCAGAATTTGAAAATTTTGTGAATGAACCAAGATATAGCAGAGCTGAACAGGTAAAAGTGATGTGGACTAAGTCCTGGGACATGCTTTAGCTGTGTGTTGCCTCTGACAGCAAGACACTTCTGCTTCTTTTTGGTACTGACACTGTGCTCTCACCCTCCTTTCCCAAGCTACAACCCCTGTCAGCTGCTCTGACCTGCATCTGTGTGGAGATGCCCCCCAAAATCACATCAGAGGACTGATCTGTAGTTAATAAAAAATCTCTCTCTCTAGAGATCTATCTGTAGTAGCACGTCACTACAATTAGTCATGTCAGCCAACGGGGAGAGTGACATGCAGATGGAAGATCACCTTGCTGGAGAAGGCAGGGGAGAAAAGTCTGTAAGGAGCCAGGATTCAGGGTAAATACACGGTAAAAAACATCCTGCACAGGCTGCCTGGGTTTGCTTTGGCTCCCTGCCCCAGACCCTGTGCATGACCACGAGGAAGTCCAGCTATCCGTGTCTCACACCCCCAGGAGAACCATGGGGATAATAATATTTCCTTTTGTTCCTTCAGTCCATGAAGGATCCTCCCCGGATGGGTATACAGCCCTCAACACAAAAGATAACGGTAATAGGGTTAATGCTCAGACTTTATAGAAGGGGACGTGTGGGTGTCTCGGAAACACGTTGTCCTGAAGACTGCTCTCTCCTCGAGACGGTGCAGACGGTTCTTCCCAGGCTCTCTGTGCTAGCAGCATAACCGTGCAAAGGGCTTACGTGTGAGCACGCACTGAATTACAACCTTCTGCTGAAGGAACTTGAAGTTCCCTTTAAAAAAAGCTGTTCGTTTTACTGCTGAGCTAACATGATTAAACAAGACAGGTCTGGCAAGGTTCTTCCACATTGTCAAATCCTGAACAAAAGCTGTAATTTTCCTATTTCTTACAACTGCAAACAACAGTTTGCTTATGGAGATGGCAATTACTCACAGCCAGTGTAACTCAAGATCTTTCCAGTGTTTGTATCTCCATGTAAAGCACACATTTACATGGCAACAGCATGGGACAAGACATGTCTCTTAATTTTCCCATCATAATTCACAGCAGGGCCTTGCCAAGAAAACACTGGAGATGATTACCAAGTGTGACTATGATCGGATCATTTAGCAATTTGAGTTTCCACACCTTTTGTGTGAGGCTGGGCTTTGTTTTACTTAAAGCAATAATTGCATTCTAATTTCATAATATAGGTCATGGTTGCTTCATCCCTCTGTGCCTTCAAGGAAAAAAAGAAAGAGGTGCACGGAAAGAAGCAAATATTTTTTATTTATTTTTTTTAATGATCTAATAAAAGTTTACCTGCATCACAGGTGTGCTTGTTGCAAAGAGGCATTCTTACCATTCCCACAGTCCCCATGTAAAGGTTCACAAGGGCTTTAGACATTGGTGTCATCCCCAGTAAAAATGAATTGTATTTTTATGAAGAATAGAGTCAACCAATCATGCTTGAGTCAACAAATCTGGTCCCATTGGATTATACATCCTCAAATCTCATTTTTGTCATAGATTTCTTACTTCATTTCAAGCATTTGCCACTTTTATACTCTCCTCATTATCTGGTGGTACCAAATAACAATCTTTTGTGTGTTGATCTTCATCATAGACCTCACCTGAAAAGACACCTATGTGTGTTTTCCCCAAACATAGCCAAGTGGGGTACACTTTTACCATGCATAATGTCTGGAAATCAGATAAAACCACCTCTTACACTGGATCCAATCCTCATGTTACCAGTTGACCTCCCTGCTTTCAATAATGATAGATGCAGAAGGCTTTAGGTTCTAAAGGCAGGAGCATTTGGAGTTGCAACAACCCTTCCCTTTATTCAGAAATACAAGGCAGACTCTTACCATGTCAGCTGGACAGATGTGCCTGAAATTCTCTCTAGATTGGGTGTGCTTTTGCTCGAGCAGGACCCTGTGGGTGTCTGTACATGTTAGGTCCCTGCAGCCACTTCTGTGTATCCTTTTTCAATGCATGATGTAAGTGGACATTGTGCACTGAGGACTGCTTCACATGGGGTTACATGGGTCAAACAATTTGTTCTACAGTGTATTTGTCCCCTTGAGACTTTGTAGTTTCTTACAAGGTTCCATGAGCACTTTCATTAACAATGCTCCTTAACCATTTTATGACAATTCTTGATTATACTTCAAAGGGATTTTAACTTATTGAATCCTTAATCCTTCTAAGAACTTGACAGGGTAGGCAGCTGTGTGCAGTCGTCTCTTCTTACAAGTCAGCAAAGGGTTGTTATGTGAGTTTCCCACAGTACTAGAGGAGCAGCGTCAAATTTGGAGTAGGATTTCAAAACATCTAGGACCTTCTTCCTTGCACAGGTCTGTAAATATCTGCAAGGATTTGATATTGTAAAGAGTCACTCTTCCAAGGCTAGTAGAAGTTGGATAATTCTGCGATGAATATTACCAGTTGTCACTGAGCCTTGGACAAGTCTAGTATCTACGGTCTGACCTTATCCATCTAATTTGGACCGTATTTAGCGTAAAGAGTCTACCTATGTGACCATGTAGTCAATAAGGAAAGGAGAGACATCTTAGAGCATAATTTAGAGCCTATAATAGACTTCTCTTTTCAATCACGTCCTTCTCTCAATCTTGACAATACAGAGAGTTCACAGAGATTAGCTTTTACGTATCTAAAGCATATCCTTCTGTAATACTGCATGTCTAAATACAAACATTTCCCTTCACCCATTGCACAATGCCCATGCCAGCTGCACATGCAGAATAAGATTTGATTCCAAATAATTGCTGGCTTCTGTTTTTGACATGCTCCATAGGCTTTAGTTGCCTAAACTCAGGCATTTCAGGGACATGGTAAATATTGCACTATCACCATCTGCTCCTACTGAAGGGTACAGTTCTCCCATAAATCCTGCACAGAGATCTCTTGACTCCTCCAGGACATCTCAAAGGGCCCAGGTGCTTGTGTTTAGGCAACTCAGATCCAAAGAACTTGTAAGTAAACTCTCTGATGTCATCAGAAGACATCAAAAATCTTCTTGGAAGTCTTATATTCCTATTTCTTCATCAGCTTTCTGTATATAAGTAACTAAAACATAACTCACTTGATCATAATGATCACAAAGTGTCTCACTTGCCAAATTTTCCAACCAACTTTACACAGATCTGTCAATCTTTAAACTGTGAAAACTTGAAAAATAGCAGAAATTCGTTCTTAGTGTTAAATTCATGACAGAACTGAACAATTTTTCTTCGTTTTATTAATATGATTAATATTTTTGTTACAGCTTTCTCCTTGTTCCTGGCTCTGACCTTGTTAGGGCCCAAAGAAAGCTTCAGTAAAAACAGGCATATGTGTATGAACTAGAGCTGTGATAAGCAATGATTATTTTAGAATTTGAAGAGAGTTAGCAGGAGATTAATGTTGACTAGCATTAGCGTCAGTACATATCTTACTGGCTTTTTCTTTTCTTTTCTTTTTTTTTTTAAGACTAGCTGCCCCACAGTATTAGTCCTCAGTGGGTAAATATCCTGTTTGATAGCAGTTACCTCTCTTTCTCTGTAGCTGTAGCTCAGGTGTAAGCAGGCAGGACAAGATAAACCAAATTGAATAGAGCATAGCTGTATAGACAGATATATTTTATTTTCAGATTCAACTTGCTTGATCAAATCTCTAAGCAGACAAGAGACAATCTCCAGTTGAAGCTTTTGGCATCATCTTCCATGTTATAAATGTTTCAGCTCTGCTTAAATTGAAGAGTGATCCCATTTTGTGAAGAATAGAGAGGCATGGAGTTAGCTACAGTTGAGATGCAACTCATGCTCCTCAGCACAGCCATGTGAAGTGCCTGAAGATACTTCTGGCATCCCTTTTTCTTGGTGACACAGATCCCAAGAGAGGTCTATATTCTTTTAGAAGCAGGTGGGAGATCTGTAACATCTCACGTTGTAATGGTTGATCATATTTAGACAACTATAATCATCACTTCCACTTGAGAAACTTCTAAATTATGTAGTAAGCATGTCAAGTTAGGAGTGCCCTTCATTTCTATCTTTGTACTTGACTTTTTTGGTCTTTACTTCCTGATATATTACAAGGCAAGCAAATAAAAAGACAAATAAAATGGAAAGATCATGTCATCACTTTATTTCCTCTAAGTTTATTTGCTTCAGTAGTCACCAGATCTCATCTAGTGAAGGTAAGACATCTTCTAGAGACACTTGAGAGAAAAAGGCAGTATCAGAGATTCTGCCCTCTCATCTTAGGCATTTATTCAGTGACAGTGTGGCCGAGATGACAAACTTTAGGTGGTTAGAAAATAAGGAAGATGAATCCTGGCCTTAGTGACTTGTCAAGGTCATTCAGGAACTATCAGCAGATCAGAGCCCTAATTGATGCTTGACCCAAAAAGCACCTCTCCCACACTCTCAGAGCAGAGGCAGCAAGCCCTCTTACACAAGAGCTTCATAAAAATCAAATCTCACACTCAGCTTGTCTCCACTGTTCTCCAGATTAAGTCAGTGTAATTACTCTCATTTTATAGCTGAGTAAACAGAGGTAGTGAATCTATGTAACCATTATGTGACAGGGAATAAGGGACAGACTGGGCAGAAATCTAGTTTCTATTCTCCTTGTTCTATATTTTTCTGTCTGGTGTCACATCTCATGTCTCCACACCCCAATTTAGCTTTAATATGCTGGGAAATATGTCTTTTACCATTGTAACATTGGGATTCAGTTAGGTCCTAGAGCAAAGTTCCACTTGAAATGCCATATGCATTTGAAGCACCTAGAGAAGACTCGTAGAAATGAGAAAAATCTAGGAGAGAGCACATCTTTCTGGAAAGGCTACCAGGCAGGACACCCCAGATGTCAGATGGAAAGAGATATTTGTGTCTGGTCAATTAAAAGGGTCAAAGTTTAAGACAGCTTAATGTAGATGTCTGCATTTAGATAATCTAGGTACCTAAGAGTCCCGTTATAATTAATGGAGATCTAGGGATTAATTCAGAGGTCTAAACATGGATTTACAGTGCTGTTCTAGTGCTAATTCGGTGCTCTCAGGCTCAGTTTGAAAGGCCTTTATAGTACTATAAAGTATAGTACTATATAGTATATACTGCAAAAGATTAAAACCATGTCAATATTTAATCCTTTCTTTTCCTATGGAATGATAGACAATGACCAACTGCGCTTTGATGCTACTCTCTAGTTAAAGCAGGAATTTCTTCAGCGAAGATCCATGCTTTGGTGCTTTGCAAGTAATTCCACAAAATGATCACAATGGCTGTTTCTGGCTCCTATATGAATCTATTCAATCATTGGGCTACGAATTTTACAATGCAGAAAGACAGAGAGGCTAAAAAAAAAAAAAAAAAAAAAAAGAAAAAATTGCATAGTAACTCCATTGCATAACTAGCAATCATTGTAATAGAATTACTGACTTTATGGGCTGCTAAAGGACCAGTTTGTAGCTTGTCTCACTTGTCTGTAATTTACTCTGTGTCTATTTAGCCTTGATGTACAACCTAGGTCAATTGCTGTGCCACTTTCCTATCTTCCTGCTTCTGAGTTATAGAGGGAAATGTGTGTCTCATGAATGTCTATCTCTCCCGGTCAAGCTTGTCTCTCATGCTGTTCAGCAGTGCCATGTGTTAATAGATAGTGCTGAACAGTTAATATCACCAGCTAATTGGCAAAGCGTGTGTGAAGCAGATGTTTTTAAATATAGGATGTGAAGTCTGGAGGAGAAACTGAAATGCATAGGTGATAAGGATTTATTATTAGAATAGATTAATGAGCTCACTTTTTTTTTTTTTTTTTTTTTCCCTCCTTCATCTCCCATCCTTTTCCCTGGCCAAGCATTTCTTTAATTCTTACCTTTCAGAAAGATTTTATTCTTCTGTTGAGTAAATCGTGATGGCTACTTTTGTGCTGGTTGCACAGCAGCACCTGGAAGGCCAAACCAAGTGTGAATCCATTTATGCCATGTGCTGAGCATGTGGTATTTATGAAGACTCAGGTGTGTAATGCAATGGTAACAACTAATTTATAGAGTGTAGATGAGGAAGAGATGCATGAAGGAGAGAGGGAAAAGAGAGAGAGGTGTATTTACTCTAATGCATCTGCTATCAACTGCTTCAAAGACCCACACAAACCAACTAGAATATCCTATTCCCTTTAAAAGACTTCTTGTCACAGGGTGATGCACATATTAGCAGACATTTCTTCCTGAGAAAATGAGCTTAGCAAGCTCTGAGGGCAGGGCTCAAGCCTCAAACTCAGCATTTTCTGCTTAGTAAGAGTTTTCAGCTGTGTTTGCTGTGAGTCCCAGCAGTGTCTCACTGCACTCTCCTCCTCAACCCTTGGCTGCAGTGGAAACAGAGGTGCTTTTGAATATATTCTGACTCCTAAATTTGCTCCCCAGGAAAACTTTCAAGCCAAGCAGGAGAGCAACTCCAGGTTTAGAAACTGGCTTCTAGGTTGTTGTCAAAATACACATCTCTCCCTTCTCAGCTGGGGAGTCCTGTAGCTTACATATTTTCCAGGAATTTTTGTTTCCATTTTGAGCTACCTGGATCACTTCATAAGCATCTACTCAATCCCCTGAGGTCACTTTTTGTGTATTTACTCTTTCTGTTTTACAGTTCAGAGAAGCTGAACTCTGGAGAGTGTAATATTATCACTTCCCTAAACTGAATGTCTAGGTTACAACTTAAACATGCTGCTTTTGCATGGGAAACAAAGAGAGAAATCCTGAAGATGATTGCTAGCCTAGTTGCTCTCAGGGCTGTAGGCCCAGCAAGGCCTAGGTTTGCTCTCAGGGCTATGGCCACAGCAAGGCAATTCATCATGCAAAATTAGTCATGTGCTTCATTTAAACAAACATGTATGTACTTTATATTCTACAGGGTTTAACTCTTACTACCAAGAGGTTATTGTCCAGGAGCTGGTAGACACATTTGCTGGACTTCAGAGTAAAGCCAAATAAATGGAATCTTTTCATTCCTAAACTGGAAAATTTAGAGTATACCTACTTTTAATTATTGGTCTTGCAACTCCAGAAAGATAAAATTACTGAATTCTTTCTTTACTAACTAGATTGATTTTAGCCATATATGTATTTGGCAGTAAATCTCTGCAAGTCCTTCAAACTCTGACTAGTACGGAAGACCCGGGGATGCCTTAGTTGTGACATGATACTGTATGGAGGCAAGAGTCGAGTACACAGCGCTCTCTTCAACACATCAGTTTCCATGTGAATAAAATCAGTGAACATGAACTACATGGGAAGGTGGAAACCAGCTTATCTCTGGTTTATAGAGCCGAAGACTGTGACATATGTACATGGATTACATATCCATTGCAAAATCTACACAGACTTGGTGTACTTCTCTGGGCTTATGAAATCATTATAACTATATTCATAGCCATATTCATCATATGAAAAGCATTTCAGAGAAGTTTATCTAAATTTTCTCTGAATAAAATAGAACACAATGTAGGTTATTTCTATCTTTAAGATAAGTACTTACATATATGTAAAAAAATCATGCAAGGATCCAAATCTTCCTTCACTCATACCTATGCGACCACATGGAAATGAAACGAGGGCAGGATTTTCCCAATAAGCTGCAGTTTTAGTGGGGTTATCTTTGTAACTTCTGATGCCATGCTGGGGAGTGTTATCCATAGGAGGATTTGCTAAACTGAACCTGACTTTCTGCAAACTGCAAACCAAAGCCAAATTAGTTTTTGCTTTTATCGTAAGGTTTCTGTTGGTAATATTTACAGTTACTTAATGTGGCCCTTCATAAACAAATTACCTTTATAAATAGGGCTATGGGGAAGTGTTAAAGTATCTTAGACAAGGTTATTATTATTAATTATTATTTTCTTGGCTTTTTACAGGCATAATAAAAGGGATAGATTGCAGATAAGATTTTTTATGTTTATAATCATTTAAAAATCTTGCATTCTTGCTATCTCTAACCACAACACCAGCAAAAAAAGTGCAGGAACATTTTCAAAGCTAAAGATGTAGATACATCTTTTTTTTTTTTTTTTTTTTTTTTTTAAACATAGGTAAATATAGATGTTTTTGCTGTGATTTGATTAAGAACTAAGTTTTATTCTTGCTGATGTGAGTGAGAAAACTCCACTATATTAGTTGATGGAAAGAAGTGTTTAAAATATGCGATTGCAAGCTCAGCTTGTGCAGGTTTTTAAAATGAGGGGGCAATCTTATGCAGATAAAAAAATGCTCCATGACACTATGGGGCAATTTATTATACCGCCAAAGCAGAATTGTCCATGGTGTAAATTGTTCCTGTTTGAAAGAGGAATTGCTACAGACCTATCTTGTAATGAAGGCAAGTTATATTGGCTGAAAACCTACTCCAGTGCTTTAGATCTTTACAACAAAGCTAAATGCAAAGTTGCCACTATATTCAGTGGAAAATCAAACCCAAATGCCACTGCAGCCTCCAGGAGCGTTACCATGGACTTGGGAGGCAACAAAAAATTTGGTGCACTTATGAATTCATTATAGTGGAAATTATTTGAAAGAGGCAGTTCTAGCTTGACTACCGCTCTATGACTTCATGTGGTCACCAAATTTTTGCCTGTGGAGTCAGCAGCAGGATCCAGCCCAGTTTACGACAAGGTCAGCTGCTTTGCTATTTTCACCTCCCTTTTCCTTTATGTCTGGGCGGCACGCTAATATGTGTCATGTGTGAGGAGCTTCACCACAAAGACTCCTAAGCCTTTTATTTTTATTTTTTTTGTTTCTTGTTAATTGTGGCTTCCTATTTTTTATTGCCACCTCTTTAATCCTGAAAAGATAATGTGCTGATCTCAAATCCTGCTTTAGGTTGGCAGCTAATTGCATGCTTGGCCAAACACTGGACTTCCTTCCTTATAATGTTTGTCTCAAGTGCTACACGAAAGCAATTTGTGGTGGGTTTTACTAGTCAAATGTATATAATATTATGTATTTGAGAATGCTATTAAAGCAAGTACATTTGTTGTGCACCAGCCAAACACAAAGAACTCTTTTCCCTTGTATAAAGAACCCTCAAGCTTAAAACTTCCTGCCTCTTTGAGCTTCCAGCAGTGCCCTGATCTTAATGAACTGGGAAAGGCTATTTTTCTCATCTCAGGAAGAAACTGTAGATATTTTCCATTCCTGTGAGTTAGGGCAGGACTACGTGTGGCTGCTCCATGTGTGACCATCTCTGAGCTAATTGCAGCTAACTCATTTGGGTAGTGCATACAGGACAGAACAGAAAAAAGCCCAGATTGTCGAGTGCACCAGAAAAGACAAGGTTTAACTCTGTTAACTCCTTGATGTTAGCAATGCTTGCAGAAGCCAGTTTCAAGATGAACATGCTACACTTTTGCCTTTACCTTGTCTGGGCTGTTCTCTTACCTTTTCATTTCTTTTAGGCACAGCTTCTGGTTCTTCCATATCCTGATTGAAACCATGCAAGAACTCTAACACCACAGGTCTGATGGCAGAAGCAAGCATTCATTGCCAACAAGGAAATGCTAAGAAAATGAGTCCATTTTCCAAATCAGGGAATTCCTTAGCTGTTCCAGCCCGGCCTTGTGCTTTCTTCTCCCTCTCTGCCCCCTTAGGACCATATCTCTTCTTACTTCCTTCTTCCTATACCAAACTTTCCTTCAAGCTATTTCTGTAGCTAATGGTTCAACACTTCCTCTCATATTTCTGTTTTGGTGATGTTATAATGAGACCTATTTGAAATGGGAACTGGAACACATTCCTACTTTAAATTAGATTTGGAAGTTTCATGACAGAATCTTCAGGTCTCCAGTCGCTGAAGAGGTACCAACGATCTCAAGCTTGTACCTGTAGAACACTCTTGTAGAGCTCGCTGGAGGTAATAACTCAGTGTGTGGCGGGATTAAGAAGGTAAAGGAGATTGCTGATGGCACCATGAGAGAGGGAATGTGTGTCAAAATAAAGACTGAACTCTAACAGTTTTCATATGTAGGGGTCAAGGTGAACTGGTTAATGCTTTACCTGAACAACGCTCATGTGCCAAAGTGCCATTTATCTCCTCAGGGCCACAACATAGAGTGAGACAGCATTGCACCCTGCAGCAGTGATGCAGGTTTGGCGTTGTGGGCACACTGCCGTTGACTCTGTCATTGGCTGCATTTGTAATGAAAAGGTTGCCCATTGCAGTGGGTAATCCCTGTTTCAGGGTGACCACTCCAGAGAAGGCATTTCCGTTTGAAATTGTCTTCTCTTGAAGACCGATGTGACCTTATCCATGTTGTCCCTGGGGTGAGCCATTCCAGAGCTGTGCCTAGAATGGAGTTCAGCATTGGACAAAGCAGGCATTTCCCCATGTCCCAGGTTTGCATTTCAATAGTGCTAATGGGTCTGTGTCCCCTCCAGTTGAAGGCTGGCTCCTGTCTAAATCGAAGAAAGTTTGGACAGAGCCAGCTTGGGTTCAGGAAGAAACTCTATGTTTGCTCACCTCTCACAACATCATTCCTCAGACACAAGGAGATACGTATTGCTGAGTCCTCTTTTGTTTTGGACTGTGTTTGAGACAGGTAACATGAGAAAGGTTCACAGACCCATCTTTCTGTGCAAACAGCACAAGTCTTGAGTGGAAATATGATGTATTTCGCTCATCACTCAGGCTTTTAAACAACTGTAAAATGATGATTTTGAAACATTAGCTTTTTTTTTCCCTCCCACTTCGTCTTGACCTGAATTTAGGAAACCGACAGATTCTTTCCACCCTGCTGTCCCCTTCAAGAAAAAAAAAATAAAAGGTTTTGGATTTCAGCAAGTTTGATGTTAGTATGCTTAAAAGATGCAGTTGGAAATGCAATGAATATCTTGTTGATGACATTCAGTGACAACTGAAGTTAATAAGGTTTGTAAAAGTCGCTTGCTTCAATTGACTTATTGAAAAAGCACAAGGGCTGTCAGTTTCTTAATGCAAAAAATGTAGGAAAACCCCTGCTCTCTTTCTTTTCTTTCTTTCTTTTTGAAGTTGCAAATATGTTACGAATAAACAGATTTAATATTTGACATAAAGAACCTCTGTCCCAGATGTCTGACATAATTTATAAATTACAATGCTTGCATAAAGCACGTTATTGCTATGTGACTTTATTCTGTTGTAATGACTGGATATGACTCTTTGAGAAACAAGGAATAGAATAAATCACCAATAACTGGATAATGGCTTCTAAAACACAGATATAAGAAATAAAGATGCTCTGCAATGCAGGCAAAATCCATTTCTATAGCGAAACGTTCTGAATATCCATTTTAAGGGCATGTCTTGACAAAATTTTAAGGCATTTAATTTTATTAGTGCTTTGGAATTGTGCTTTGTAGGGAAGACAACTCATGAGAGGCCACCCTGTCCCCTGTTCTGTTAAGTGAGCATATTTTATTGTTGCACTAAGCCATTCACAAGGATGAGAAACAATGTCTTTAAGGCTGAAGATTTCATCCATGACAATTAGGATTCCTTTTTTCCAGTGACTGCATTTTCACCTTCAAATCCTAAAGGTCACAGGGAGGTAATGTTTTCATTAAAACATACCTGCTAAGGTGACCTAAGCCTTAACATAAACAAAGTCTTTCAAATGCAGACACCTGAAATGCCTAGGTTTTCAATCCTGGCTCCAGTGTTTGAATCTCAAAGGTGAAGAAGGCATCCAGATTCCTTTGAAGCCCAGTTTTCTAACCCTAAACTACTGACTGGAAGTACATTTCCATTTGAAAACAATTATTCATGCATGTGAAAATTACATTTTTAGCAAACTTTAAGTATGTGATATTGCATATATGTGTGTATTTCCAGTTGATAAGGGAAAATATTTTCTGACCAAAGAAAACGTTAGCCCAGCTTTTATCTTGTTAATAAATAAGAATATATTTTATTTTATATTTTTACAAAGTTAGATAATATCAGCCTTCTATCAATTACTTAGTGTCTAAAGGCTGAAGGAATATCGAAGAGTCTGAGAGGGAAAAAATAATGCAACATAAACTCACAGCTTACTCCTGGGAATCAACTGATGAAGGCAAAGTTTCTTCAAGTTTTTAAGGCTGACAATCATCAGACAAGAGGGACAATTCATGCAGATCGAGAATCTGTCCCAGATCTCACTAGTTTCTGCAAGGATGATGCAGTAGCAAGATCTGTGTATTTTAATATCGTGAAAACCTATATAGTTCAGCAGAGGTATCACCTTATGCTCCTGGTTGACCCACAGTCATTTCATATCATACTTCCTTCAGACTCCCCAGGGAGGCAGCTTCCAGATTGATGTTTCTTCTATTTACCCAAGGAAGTGTAATGAGCCTAACTTTAGCAATCTTCTGTCCCCACATCCTCATTGACCCTGCCTCCAGCAAATTCTGTTTTGTCTTTAATTATTCCAGATTTTTTGGTTCTAAAATGTAACTTTTATTTGTGTATATTTTTCTCTTGTCTCCAATGGAAGGGAAAGTACAAGAACATTCAAATTCTGCAGTTGTCCAGTTCATAACAGGTGAGTGCAGGCAGTAGGAGAAAGCAGGATTCAGTGCTCATTTGTAGAGGTTTCACATCCCCAAAACTCTACAAACCAGTAAAAATAGTAGTTTTCAGGGGAAATATAAACAGCCGTAGCTCGGCTTGTTCACACTTTTCTAATATATGAGAAATTTTTTATGATTTTTCATCCAGCTCATATCCAATCTGCTGGCTATTTTCAGCTTTTTATTACTAGAGACCTCTTTGGTGGCCTATCTGAAATGTTTGGTGATTTCTGAAGGATAAGTTTCTATATTAGACAAATAAACAGGAATAAAACATGCAATTTAACTGGGAAGTCTGTGGTCTGATGGCAAAGGGCACTGGGTTTTAATCGACAGAGGTGACTGATGTCAGATCACTGCTTTGAGGCAGAATAAATAGGATCCAATTTAAGTAAGATTGCTAACTTGTGTCTGCACATCAGGTGTGTAATTGGCCAGACTTCTTCAAATAGTGCCTAAGATGGATACTCACTAGTGAGAAGAACCTTTGAAGAGTCAGAGAGAACTGACTCATAGCTGAGTGTGAGTCCTGAAGTTCAGGGTCTTTGTTGTGTAAAACATTTCTCTGCTGGCCTTCAGAAATACTTGTCTCCTTCCATGCCTTATACAGGAAAGTTGTTTAAGGTGGGCGTCACCTAACCTAAGCTTGTTACTTGGAGTTATCAAGTCAAGCGAAGTGGAGAAATACTGCAGGTCACTGAGGGCTGTAAGGAGAGGTGCAACATCAATCTGGGGTTGTGTTCTTCAAAATCAGGAGGAATGTTCTCATAAAATGATGAAGTAACTTCTTGTCAGCTGCATCATATGTGGCAGTCAGATGGTAATCAGCTTTTCCAGTTCACATTTTAAAACCACTGCTCTTCAGGATAGCTAATGCTGCTGCTTAGTAATAGCGCATTCCTTGCAGTGTGGCAAATTCCACTCTTGTTCAGTCAAGTCTGACTCTTCAAGAGCAGCAAAAACACTCAATAATAATAACTGGCTAGTGATAAATTAAATCTTAAAAGTATAACTGGACCTGTAACTGATGCAGACCTTTATGCAATGTGTAGAAACAAGTGAAACATTTATCATACATTAAGCAAAGTATTGATTTAAGGAAATAATTGTGCTGAACTGTTAATCTCAAGAAGAAATGACTTGTGGCCCTGTCCTGCAAACATGTACAACTGTCTTTATCTGTATGCTCATTCTGTAGAATAAAAAGGAGTTCATGTGTATAATATGTGCAATGTTGCATATGGGCAAATGCATCCAGGAATTAGGTATGATCAAGGGCAGAAAATCAGATTTAAAAAAAGGAAAAGCACCATTTCAAGGAAAGTAATCTGACAATGTGAATCTGTGAATAGTAAAATAGTTACTTAAGCAAAGACCAGGTGTGTGACAAGCATGTCAAAAACGGGCTACAGCAAAGCGAAAATGTCTTGGATCTTGACCGGTGTTAGTGGAAGTCTTTGGACATTGGTACTTTTTATATAAGATCCATCAGCAGTCTGGGCTCAGACTCAACCTCAACTCCAGCTCCTGAAAGCTATGAGAAGGAAATAAATGGGTATCATGGACATGGCAGGCATGCCTTTCTACAAGTAACAGATTTCTGTGGTGGTCAGTGGAGTTGCATCCATCACCCCAGAGCCATATGGTACTCCGATATTAACTGCTACCAGGAGATTTCTTATGCTGGACGAGGTGGGAAACAACAGGATTTTGTGCAGGGATACTCGGTCCTGGCTGTTCAATTCTACTTCCCCAGAGAGGGAGAGAGAGGGCGAATAAGGTGAGAAGTCTTAATCGCTCCACTTAATCCCCCACTACATGATGCTTAGATAGGACAAAGATGTAAGAACATGATTACTTTGGCGTAGACTTAAATTTATCTATTTTGTGCAGCTTTCTAAGGAGATGCTGACCTGGAAGCCTATTAAGAAATTGTTCGTATAGAGCTCTGAGCTAGCTCAGATTTGAAAGCTGAGGTTCTTATATATTTGACAGAAACTATTTGTTTAAAAGAGGAGCCTTGGTCCATAAAATGGCTGCTCATATTTATTTTGATTTGATTTTCTTGTAGCTTTCCATGTTCTGTTGCAGGGGGGGGAACAACACTTCGCTAGGGTCTTTCCTTATATGTTTCCTACATTTTACACTTACAGTCTCAAAGGCCCTGAAAACAGATGTCTGCTTTTCAAATCAGATTTCAGTTTTTGGAAATGCCAGACATTTACAGTAGAAAATACAAAACAAAAACAAAGCCTGTGGCTTCTGATGTCTTCTGTTTCCTTATCACCCTTTGTTATGCTTGTTAATCAGGGTAAGAGGGAGCATTTTAAACATTCATAATGTATACATTTCTCCCCCTCATAAACATCTGTTTGTTTTACAACATGAGTCTTGTGAAGAAAAAAAAAAAAAAAAGCTCCTATTATATATTTCTTTTTTCAAAGTGAAGAAGTAAACATGCAGCTTTCACATTTGCTACATCAAACGGATGCTGTTTATTTAATCCCCTGAGGCAGGAGACCTCATCAGAAGACAATTTCTTTTATGGCCTAAGGTGCTGAGCTATTTTTAATAAGAACAATGCTTAAGGAAAAGAAAATTCCTAAAAAACCTCTTCAATCAGTTGGAGAGGGGAGAAGGGAAATCCCCCCTTGTGGTAAGGAAAGGTAACAAGTCACCTCTCCATAATAAAACCAGTTTGGGCTGTCTGAATTTTCCTGAGCCCAAGGAGGGAGAGAAGCTGTGTTACTAACCATCATCTCACTCAAAAGTAAATGTGAAAATATGTGTGAAAATCTTTCATCTTTGTGATCTTTGTGAAAATGTCACAAAGATCATGGGCCAAAAAGGTCCTGTTTCTCCCATTGCTAGGAGCAGAGGCGAGAGGAGTTTGAGCGGCTCTCAACACCCACACCGGAGAAGCCTCCAAGGAGGTGGTGTCCAACCCCTTGTTTTTCTCCAGAACTTTGTGGTGGTTTTGCTCAATAATGCATGCCCGGAGGTTGAAATCTCAAGAGGAAGAAAGAAATACTAAAAATATTAAATATGGAATGCTATTTATTGGGCTCTCAGGCTCTGAAACTGAGGGCCGTGCACGCCAGAGTGAAATGAATGGAACAAAGAGGTGTTGCCTTGGTGAAAATCACCCATGAGAAAGTTCTGGCCTCAATTTCTATCCCTATTCAGTTTACTTATATGCCCTTTCATAAGTCATCTTATACATATTTAGCCCAAGGTCATCTTCTTTTTCAAACTCCTTGCGAGCAACATGAAAGGTAGAAATTAATATCAGCTGAATGAAAGCCGATGTAAACAATTTGAGAATCCAAGAATATTGAGCCAATCATCATATATCACAAGACTCATGATAAAAACAACACAAGAAGATTTCATTTGTATATTTTTAGACTTAAGCTTTAAGTTTCAGCTATGATGTATTTGTCATTTCGTTTCAATCTTAAGTGTCAGCAATTTATTATGACTTCAAAACCAGGAATGATGACTAGTTATGCACAGAAAGATGAGAAATACACCAATTGAATGTGCAACAAAGCAAGTACTGTAACAAATGATAGAATTTGAAATTTTAAATTTTCTTTTAGACTGTTGTTTCTATGTTTAGATACCAAAAATATTGTGGAAACTATAAGTAGAAATTTTAAGTAATAAATCCGTTGGGATTTATTCTATTTAATCTTCGGATTCTGCGATATTTCAAATGGTCTTTTAATCACAATGAGAACTTCACCTTACAATGACATTTCCCAGAAAGTGTTTTGGTTTCCTTCTGTGTAGAAAATTCTTAAAATAAACAGACATATTCTGCCTAGTAACCTATCTCTTTGGTGAGAAAATGCACTCTTGCTGTCCTGCTTAACAAATAATAGCCAAAATGTTAATTTGAAAAGATAAAACAAGACACTGAAATGCTCATTTGGGTCAGAAAGAGTTTATTTCCCAGAGCATAGGGAATCCCAGCTGAACTGGTTGCTGCAGTGACACAAGAAACATGTAAACCGTACCGTTGATTAGAATCTGTGAGAGAGAGATAAAATGTTTATCTGTGTGAACGAGAGCTATTTGACGGACTAGTAGATGACACTTTTTTAATGTTTGCTTAAATCTCACAACTTCTGTTGCAGCTTTGTCAATGAAAAAAATTAATAATCACCTTTCAAGGAAGGCTTTCTGGCAAACAAAACTGATATGAGCAAATATGTAAATAGCATTAATATTTTGCTTCAAATACACATGCAGAGACGTGCATGTGTTTGGGTAAATATTTAGGCATCATCACACATTGCTGCATGCAAATTTGTCCACATGTGTTTACATGTGTTTATGTTTCACACACCCTTTAGCAGGTCAGGGTTTTCAAGTACTCATATGTGATCATGAGCTGACACAACTGTACAAATAGAAATTGCTACATGAACCTGCGGCCACTGTATGAGGTGCAAATACATATTTGCTATATCCATATATAAACATAAATATCTTTGTGCATACATTCACCCTTATCTGCATATATTCATACATGCGTAACCAGACTGACATGCAATAATACACTGAGGCACATAATGCTGTAGATATACATATGTCGCATAATTGTGCATGTGCATTACATACCATATGCATAAATATAGCAGATGCATAAACATGCATATGTATTATGTAATCATCGTGGGCACAGAAAAATACACATGTGTATATATTTGTATATGCACATATATGTACATGTGTATATATATACATATACAAAAAATGTAAGTTTAAACAAAATTTGACATCTTTAATCACCATTTAATTCTTTGTCTGGGACAACAGGCTCCAGTGAGACAACACGATGATTTGATGTAATTCAGCTCTACTCCTGGTGTACCTTCAGAGTGGTCACAGTTACAAAGGGATAGATGGTCTGAAAGTCCAGTAGATGCTTACAAATGAGAGAGCAAAGGTGACAGAGGAACACAAATGTGATAAGGACAGAGTGAAATACAGATGACCCCTTAATCCAGTCTCCCAGATTGCTGTATTTGTTTATGGTCTCAGCTTGGGTAAAAGTTTCTCCCTCATCTCCTGAAGTTCCTTCAACCACTTCCTATACTGCACAGCTATAATTCACTCCCACTCACTCCATAGTTAGTTGTGGAAAGGCCTACAGGGAAACATCCTTGCTTCAGAGGGCTTCATAAATTCTATGAGAATTTATGAGAGAGAACAATCCTCCCAGAGACTAAACCAACCTTTGTTTTCCTTTAAAACCAGGGGAATTTCCCACACAAAGAAAAGCTGTCAGAGATAAAGTTGCATATGGTCATATCCTAGGTACTGCTTTGCTGAGCATCTGTCAAAGCAGGGTTAACACTGCGAGCAGCTTTGAAGCATGTGCATTTTGTAAAATATCATAACCAAATATACCTGCAGGCTTTTCCTCTCCATTCATTCTTCCCCAAACTAGAGCTCATATCTTGCTCTTCAAGAATGACTTTAAGTACAAAATTAAAAAATGTACTAAGCTCTTTCTAGTGCTGATTTTCCTGAGTTTTAATAGCTGCACTATGCTAGGCCTAGAGCATGGCGCTAGATCAGCTAGGTAGTCTAAACTGATTCTCAATCAGTTCAGCTGGGAGTGATAGTGGCTTCCCAGTACAGTTTACTCTAACTCCAAAGCTACTTTAGACCACAGCAGGAAGAACAGTTTTACTTCCCAGAAGGGAATCCAATTCCAGAATTTTTGGATTTAGGTGAAACTGGTAACTTTGCTTTTCTGTCTTACTGTCCTCTGTCTCACTGGTTTGTCAGATATTGTCTTTCCCATAGACAACAAGTTGAGTGCTCGTACTTCTCTTTCATAGTCTTGTGGTAAGGTGATTTAATCTACCAGATAAGACCACCGTGCTGTGGCACCCAGATATTTAATCCTCATTTTGTTCTGCTGTCTCTGCAGTTAGGGAGGTAACCACCAGATAATGGACATGAAGGACAACTGGTTTTGGTGAGGCTTCAGTTCTTGTAGTTAAACGGAAGACAGCTGGGAAGGACTTAGAGTACCCATCAATAGCTCTGTCTGAGGTAAATCTCCAGGATAGTCAGTGGAGGAAAATAATCACTTTTACGTCATAGTTCATCTTGTTGTAAAATAAATATGTAGAATGGCCCAGAAGAGTCATAGCTGTTGGCTATCAGGGGATCTCGGGATGAATAGATAGGGTGTAAAAATAGGTCAAGTAAACTTACTTCCCATTATTTGATCTCTGCATTGGAGTCTTACAGCTTGTCTATGGTCACAACAATAGGGAGCTGATGACCAGAAACATATTAATTAGCAATAACTCATTTGCATGATATTGTACACTTTTGTGCCAGGTGCTCTGAAATTCCCCAAGCTACGTTTTGTGCTACTTCTAGCAGCATCTTGGAAATAAATTTAGCTTGAGAAAAGAGAAAATACACTATGTTCCTTGGAAATGAAAACCTTTTTCTGCCTGAGCTTTTTCTGTTTTTGTCTGACATGTCAATCTCTTTAATCTATGTATATATATGGTTGAGCCAAAACCCAAGTTAACAGGAAAATGAACCAGAGCTGAACTAACAGACGTTACCCATGTCCACGTTAAGCCGTGCATAACAATTAAATCCACCTTTCTGCACCTGAGTCTATTCACTACATCAAAGCCAGGCCACTAAAAGTGCTTATTTCACAGTAATTCAGCTATTAATTGGCATTTTCCTCTCCTACTTACTCCATCCCAGACCTCTTAGTGTCCTCCTGGAGTGATTTATCATGAATGGTGAAAACTCCCATGTAGCTAGTAATGCAGAGGAGCTGGAAAGTGTGAATGCTCTTTGGAAGGACTCATTGTCTGATTTATATTATACCAAAAACTTCTGCTCAGGCTCAGCCTTGTTAACAGATTTCTTCATCCACAGGCAAAGCAGTCACTGTGGCCAGATTATACAACAAAAAAGATTCAGCAGGATTTCTTCAAATCATAATGCCAATGATTTTTTTTTTTTGACTTATTCTTGGCCTATTTCTATTGAAGGGTAGATGAACAGAGACTAATAACTGATGGAAAGATTGCTTTTGATTTGTTGAGTGTGCACCAAGCTATTTCAGGGGAAATCTACCTGAGCTGCACTAAATCTTAAATTATGCTGGATATCAAAAACACAAATTTTGATTTGCTTTGTCTTTCAACTGGAACACAAGCAGATATAAAAATAAGATTTTTTTTTTTTTATGTTAGAGAATTTCTTTTGTTTCATAGGAAGAAAAATATTTAATCCTTTTATTTTTAATATTGCTACCTCTCCCATCCAAAATATTAAGTGTAACTATAGGTAGAGAGTGTGAGTATATGGCTATTGCAGAATGTGGAGACATGTAGTTTGGAATAAGTGATGAAAGTGGGAAGGACCTTTATTCAAGTGCTTTCAAAGTGTGCTTGGGTCTTTCACCAAAGGCTGCACAAGACATCCCAGTGCAAGAGGAATCTGCATAAAACAACAAAATTGAATCTATAGTGGACTGTCATGCAGTTTTGAAATTGGTTGCAAAGTCAATGAGTGAGCAGGCTGAGATTAGAGCTGGCCAGTACTCATAGTTCCCCTTCTCAGGGGAATTCCAGTCTCGGGAAATTCGCCTTTGTTCTGAATCACAACAAAATATTTTTCTTTTCTTTCAGAATTTTCCATAAACTTGAATGAAGTAGTGATAAAAGCAGTTTTCAGGCCAATCAAAGCATTTAATGTCAGTTTTGATTTGGCTTCTTTCTTTTTTAATAATTATAATACCAAATAAATGCACTTTAAAATTATTTTGAAATGATCTATCACATTTTGATACAGCTGAATTTTTATTTTTATTTTTTTTTTCTGGATAAAGTATTTGCAACTTGATATAATTGCATTAAAGTTTTTTTTTTTTTAATGAAAGTGTTTTGTGATATGGAAAGAAGATGGCAGAGTGGAGGGGTTTTTTTAACTAACTTCAGTTCTGCCAATGGAAAGCAAAGATTCATGGGGCTCTGCAGGAGGGTAGTTTCAAAAGTATTTGTTTAAACTGGACTTATTCCCTATCAAGTATCACTGAAAAAACACAAAGGATTTATCTTTTTAAAAATACTTTTAAGTATCTGTTGCATCACTTCGATTGAAGATTTGCTTTCTAATCACACATCTCTGGCTTGCTTTTGTAGTGCATGAATGGTGCTAGCTTTTCTATTTATTAATCTGATAAAGGGAGAGTTACTTGTACAGTTTCACCTGTACTCTAGGAAGCTAAAAGACAATTCTAATACCTGGACAGAATTCTGCGATTGATTTCAACACGGTAGATACAGAGAAGCTGTAGCTCCCCAGATTTGTCCTAGTGTAAAATGAAAGTTAGCATCCTTTGAAGGATGCTGAAGGTGTTTTACAACCCCATCCTACCTGTCCTGGGCACAGCAGTGAAGAGAAAAACAGTGCCAGACAACCCAAATATCCAGCAGTGAGAATCAAACCCCAATAAATGTACATAGTTTTGGAAATTGTGTCAGTGGAGCCAGCTGTGTAGAGATAACTGTCAGAGAACTCATAGTAAGAAGTTTTCAGGTCTGGGCCAGTTAAGCTAAAGCACCATGTTTCCAAGGAGGCTGATTCTGCGAAAGTCACATGTCCTGGAGGAGGAATCAGAACTTATTTTTAACGCTAAACGTGCCTGGAAGCTTCCTGCCTCACTGATGCTGTCTGGAGCGGATCCAGGAGGAGGTCCCGATATGCTAAACACAATTCAAATGTCCTATGATAATAATTGCCTTCCCTGGGGCCCTTGCAGTCTATACGGTGGAGAGTAAAGGCAATATTACTGCCTCTGCAGAAGAGATGCAACCAGAATTCAGATCTTACAAATCTTGTATTCCTTTGGCAGCTCAAAAGACTTCTTCGTCTGTTGTTTAAGCTTAGTAGATGGTTTGCCACATTGGGATCTTGAACAGGCTTGTGTTGCACAGATCCTGGCTTGCCTCCTGCCTCAGTTTCCCTGTCCACAGTGGGAGGAATTATTCAGGTTTTATTCATTGAAATGCTATATAAGATCAAGATACATCTACCGATCATTACTCACAGTTTGGGATTGCTCACATGCTAGTTTCTTCCTGATCTGATGCCTATCATTCTTTTAATGAAAAGAATAAGAATGAGTAACAGAAAGGACTATAATACCGATAGTGAATGGCAAGTACTTTTCTTCTCTGAATTCTTTTCCATGTAAGATGGAAGCAAGAGAAATGATTGAGTGAAAACCACCCTTTCTAAAAATGCTCATATGAACTACAGCCACTTTTTGAAAATAGTCATGAGTGGTGAATTAAAAATGCTTTCCAGATTTCGATCTCAGTTTAGCTGGTTTTGCTCAGGCACAAGTCCACTGCCTTTTTCACCCATGCAAGTAAGGCACAAATCAGGCTGACATACATATCCATGTCTGATAAAAGTGTGTAGGGTTATGTCCATATTAGTCATGCGATAACAGGACAGATACATGTGAGGGTGAAACAAACTGTTAGAAAATTATCTCAGAAAAGGCTGTTTGTCTTCCTTGGGACTTGAGCCACTGTTTTGAATAAATCTTCATTCCTGACTTATGTCATGAAGACCTAATCCAGCTCAGTCAGCAAAGGGATCTGGGCAGCAATAAATTGTCTGGAGAAGGAAAAACTTCAGATGGCTCCTGCATTTTCCCCACTGTGGGTCCAAGTTTTTGCTTTCGGGGTAGACCAAGGTGTTGGGGGAAGAACTGTGAAGAGGATAGAAGACTCTCTAAGTGGGCATAGCTCCATCTGGGCTGTAGGTGTGAAGTGAGGGCTGGATTCCCTTCATAATCAGAAGGCAAATATTAAGATATCTGTACTGTATATTTCACCATATGCATAAACAGAAGTTCAAGGTAGGCCATGCTGTAGCAGAAGATACTCCTGTATTAACTCTGAAGGGTGTTGAGGGTGGCTAGCTTGGGTGGTGGATTGGTGTGTGTTAATCTTGTTGAATGCAAAAAAAAAAAAAAAAGAGTTGGATGATGAGTCAGTGCTCACCATTCCTGCCCATATCCAGGCTGCCAATCTTTGCAAATGGAACATACAAAACTACAATGTTTTACTTGCTCCAAAATAAGTGGCAGTGGCACGATGACACATCTGAGCCCTCTGCACCTCGGGCCCCTTCTGTGTGACATAAAGAGCATTGTCACAGCAGAAACAGCTGGAATTCAAGCTCCCCCTTGGCTTTGCTTAAACCGTTACTAATTTACACTGAAGCGCACTAGAAACTCTTGCATATTCCATGACTCAGCAGCCAGCACAGCAGCCCCTAGCTAAAAGCAGTAACAAGCAGTAACTCTTTAACATCTTCAGCCAAGAAAATGAAGCTGGCCTGTCTACACCCTCAATTAATCAAGCACAGATTTATAGGGAGTGGTGAGGAGAGAAAGGGAGTACGTTGGCCCTAGGGCTGGACTGTGACTGCCCATGTTTAGAACCTTGCTTTATATTAGCAGCTTCTTTAGATTCAGAGCTCTTTCTTGGACCAACCTTTGTCATATAGATATTTACAAAATAGGTTTATGATCATTGGGTCATGCTGTCCAGCTACCGAGTGTTATGGGCATCCTGACCCTACTAGAGCCATAGAGTAAGGGAAAAAACTCTGTTCAACTCTTAACCCTGTTCACTGAACTATGAAGTTTTTTTATTATTTTTTTTTACTGGCATGACCTCTGTGCACTTGCTAATCCCTCTTCCACCGCTCTACATCTTCTTTCTTGCCCATTAGCCTCTGGGCTAATATCCAGAAAGATGGTTGGATTTCCCAAGCTGTGAGCAGTGCAGCTGTCAAATTCACAGTGAGCATTTTCAGGAGTCAGCACGATGTCCCAGTGGGACCATAGCGAGGGGATCTCCCCTTCCTGTGGCTATTCACATCATCACATACATCCAGGGCCTTCTGGCTGAAGCAGGGTTTCAATAGCAGCAGGAAGATTGCTTCTTAGTCTCGGCACAAGCTGAAATGTGGGAACTGAAAAAAGATTTGAGTTAGTATCTGGAAATGGGATGTGTCCAAAATTAAAGTTTATATCCTCTAAGCCACCATTTTTTTTTTTCACTCACTGTGACTATTTAAAAAAAAAATGCTGTCAGATGTTATTGTTGGTGGTTTTGTATTCAGGGATATGTTGTTTGGGTTATGTACTCAGGATTATGTGTTGGGGACTTTTACTCATGGACAGCCAGTGGTCTATTGGTGCAGACTTGAAGCATGGGCTTGCAGACAAGTAGAGTGGGCATCAATCCACAGTGTATGACTCTTCCACAACATCTACCCACCAACAGGCATTTCCCCCATTGCTTATGTAAGGTAACTCACCTCTCTTTCATGGAGAGCTAAGTTACTTCACAGACATTGAAGCAATTCCAAATGTGAGTAATGAACTGTGGACGAATCTTGATCTTATATAGCATTTCAGTGAATAAAATTTTAAAGATTTTGTTTAATCTGGAAAGATAGAGGACACTTGGATTGGCCAAGCTGTATTGACACATCACCAAGGCTGTAACAAAGCAAATTTTCTCTTCTTCGAAGAGAAAAACGTTTCCTGGAAAAAAGTCACCCAGACAGAAATCAAAGCAAGTGGGTCTCATGTGAAGACGACCATAAGCAGAAGCCAAATTTCCTAAAGAAACTTGTGCCCCAAATGAAAAGCCTGGCCATTCCTATAATGCTGTGTTTCACTGGGAAAGAACAGACTAAACTTCTGTTAAAGCTTCTGTTTAAAGCTTCATGGAATATCTGATTTTCAGGAAATACTAAAACAATCTTTCTATTAGAACAGAATTTGTTTTCTCCAAGAAAGTGCCTTCTTGGTTGTTTCATCTTAGAAAATCTGTCCCTCTTCTAGGAATCAGAACAAGTATCTGGCAGAAAATTCTGCTATTTTAACTTCAATTTTCTTGAAATGTGACAAAAAAAAAGTGATACTAAACTGAATGATGTGAAATAACTGACTAAAAAATAAACATTTAATCTAGAATTATGTCCTCTTAAAGGCCAAGAAATCTTAACTGTAATGAAGAAAAAAATTGACTCAGCCTCATACATTTCCTGAAAAAAAAATAGATTCTTTTTAGAGGATGTATTTCCTCTATGATTTTTTTTAAATAGTGGGTACAGTGCTAAAAATATGTGCAGGATATGAATAATTTTGATAAAAAAATACCTGAAAAAAAGTTACAGAAAAAATGGAAGGGGTTAGATGACAATAGAATGTTTAGGATGTTATTAGGAAACTCTAAGTGAAGGCCTTCCCTACAACACAGTCAATGCCAATATTGAAATTAAATATATTTTAAATGCAAGGCACACAGTTCACAATATATACTTTCCCAGAAGTTTGGTTATAATGTGGCAGGAATTAGCCTATAATTAATATTTTATGATGATTTTGGTTTAAAGAAGATTGTTTCAAGAGCTGTAATCACCACTATGCAAGCAACTTGTCCTTCGACAGATGTGAAAATAATAGGACTCAGAGCAGAGGCAAACATGCAAACATATTTTATTATCAGAACAGATATTAAATGAAATTTTGATTCTCATCTCCCCAAACTTTTGTTGCATTAAAATTCTTTTTCTTTTTTTTTCTTTTTTTTTCTTTTTTTTTTCCCATTAGTAACATTGGACATGGAGTTTGGACAATTTTGAATAGTTTTAGCAGCTGCAAGTCAGGTCCTGTCTTGAATTTAGATATTTTTCATGTATCTTAGGTCAGGCTGTGGTCTGCATAATGAAGTACATTTGCCTCAGTGGAAACAACAGCTTCAGAAGTGTTTGCTTTGTGCCTTTGTCCAGGGGCAACATCCTTGGAGATTAAGCCATTCCAGGCAAACAACTGGTCTCTGTATAGACCAGTAAAAATCACACTAATATTGATTAGGGGAACAGAAATTAGTAATTCTCATCTCATAGCAGAACAAGGGGAACGAGGGATTCTGCATTCATCAGGAAGATGATAATCGAATCTTCAAAAAAAGGATGTCTTAGTGAAATAAGTTTGCCTAATCAAACACTCTAATAAAGGGAAATTTCTCTGGAAGCCAGTTAATCAACACTTTATGATTCCAGATTTGAAAATTAATGGATATTGTCACTTTTATCCAAGCAATAAAGCTTCACATTCAGATCTTTATTCAAAGAGGCATGCCATCTTTAATGTGTATCTAAGACCTTTGTTCCAGTTGCATCCTATGGCAACACATTCTATGAATTAATCATATGATGTTTAAAAGAATCATTTAATCAATTTGTCAGTGATTATTTTCTTAGATTTATTTATTTGTTTATGTATTTATTTTTATTAAACTTATCTATTCCACTTAAGTCCATGATTTTCTTCTTCTAGGACCTGTCAGGAGAAATTCTTAATTCATCATGATTAGGAAGCCCACAGTTCAGTTTTATGCAAGGTTGCACCTTAGTAAGATTTGCAGTCTTTGGGACAATATTGATGCATGTGGTATTGCAATGGCCTGTGTTAAGGAAACTTGTTGCTTCTGTGAAAGGTCCTTTTACAGTGTTACCGTATCTTGTCAGTCTAAGAGCCTAATAGCTGCTTTCATAGAAAAAAAGCAATATCAACTCATTCCAATCTAGAAATATGAGAATTGAACCCCCGACATCATTGTAAGGATACCAACTCACGGTTCTTTAAAGTCAAAAGGCACATGGTGTCATTTTTTTTTGACCTTCTAGATGAAAAAGTACGTCCTTACTTGAGCAGATTGCTTACACTAGGCTCTGACTTAATAACAGATCCTATTGATTTGATTCTCCCAGTAGTGAATTACTCTCATTTGTCCCAGCTTGTGTATATTTAGCTTTTACTCCCACTTCTTGGACTGTGTCATACCCTTGTCTGGTAGAATAACTATCCCTTTTCTTGTCCATCTTGAGATTTCTGGTTGAAGTGTAGCATGTCCTGCTTCCTCAAATCCAGGCTAAATGGTTCACAACACTTAGACCAAGAGCTTGATTTGTCCTTTTTATTATTCACCACTCCTGTGCTTTTTAAATTAGTAGCATATTTTATCTGCATGGACTTAATCAGCACCTGTTTTCTTGCAGATGTAGTGTCAAACAATCATTTCAGGCCCACTGTGTTTAAAAGGGATGTTTTTTATTCAATGACCTGTTCCATTTGTCTCTGCATAACAGGCCAAGGGCTTCTTCACTGCCCCTCATTAGTCTTCTCCTCTCCTAAGCTAAGATATAGGGTGATGTAGGTACCACTTCTTTCTTTCCCAAACAAATTAGTACTTAACAAATAAGACTGGTCTAACACAGGCTTCTAAAATTTATGGTCCTACCCCAGCAGTATTCTCTTAATCCCTAATGAATCTGGCCCTCTTTTGGACTGTTGAATATCCCTTGAAAGAGAAATCCTCCTGCTGCCGAGGAGCAGCAAGTGTGCCTGCTCTGTCAGTAGCTTTCCTTAAAGATAAACTACCCGATCCTGATGGGAGAATTGCATGAATGAATTCCTTCCGAGCAAGCCAGAAGAATCTTTTTTATCTCAAATCTTTGACCTCCTCCAATAATCATAGAATCATAGAATCCTTAAGGTTGAAAGGGACCTTTAGAGAACATCTAGTCCAACCTCCCTGGTCACCTAGAGCATAGAATCATAGAATCATAGAATGCTTAAGGTTGGAAGGGACCTCTACAGATCATCTAGTCCAACCCCCCTGCACACGCAGGGTCATCTAGAGCATGTGGCTCAGGACTGCGTCCAAGCGAGCTTGGAAGATCTCCAGAGAAGGAGACTCCACAACCTCTCTGGGCAGCCTCTTCCAGTGCTCTGTCACCCTCACTGTTAAGAAATTTTTCCTTAAGTTCCTGTGGAACTTTTGGTGTTTCAGTTTGTGGCCATTTCCTCTAGTTCTCTCGGTGGCCACCACTGAAAAGAGGCCAGCACCATCCTCCTCACTGCCTCCCTTGAGGTACTGATAGACACTGATGAGGTCTCCTCTCAGCCTTCTCTTCTCCAGGCTGAACAGGCCCAGCTCTCTCAGCCTTTCCTCATAGGGCAGATGTTCCAGGCCCCTGATCATCCTCGTAGCCCTGCGCTGGACTCTCTCCAGCAGCTCCACATCCCTCTTGCACTGGGGAGCCCAGAACTGGACACAGTACTCCAGGTGTGGCCTCAGCAGGGCTGAGTAGAAGGGCAGGATCCCCTCCCTCGACCTGCTGCAGACGCTCTTCCTAATGCACCCCAGGATCCCATTGGCCTTCTTGGCCATGAGGATATACTGCTGCTTCATGGTCAACTTGTCTTCAACCATGATGCCCAGGTCCCTCTCTGCAGAGCTGCTCTCCAGCAGGTCAGTCCCCAGCCTGTGCTGGTGTCTGCGGTTATTCCTTCCCAGGTGCAGGACCTTGCACTTGGCCTTGTTAAAATAATGACATATTAATTAATGTAATAAGGGGTGCATTCATCTGAATCTCAACTCCTTGTGGACATAATTTGGATTTCAGGTGGACAGAACTTTTGTAACAAAAGCGATCAACACATCCCTTAGTATAAACCCATCAGGAAATCTGGGTGTTGCATGTCCTAGCAATGCTGAGAGATACCTCTGGCAACGGGTATATGTTCAAAGCTTTCTGTTTGAAGAGTTCAAAAGTCAAGTGCATGGGACCAATTTTAACTAGAAAAGCATCTTTATATTAAGCCCCAAGGTGACTTGATTGCTTGGGATTATGAGGCCATGTCCTTGATGGCTCTTCACAAATAGGCCGAAGCTTGAATTCTGAAATCTGATGTTTTCCTATTGTATAAAAGTTCACATCTGAACATTAGGGTTATTTCAAGCAAGAACAGAACTTGGAAACGTAGCACCACAAACACCTACCATAAAAGGTAAAATGCTTTACACATTCATGCCATGGTTTCTTTTGCATTCCTTTTGCTAGAATTTTTTGTTCTGAACTCCTTAGAATATAAGAATATTGAAAACTTAAATTTAAAATATACTTCTAAAAATCCCAACAAAGTATGAATTGATGCTTTAAAAGAAGGCATGACACATTAGAAACCTCTGTGTATCAGAGATATGGTAACTTAGATTATTTTAGAATATCCTAGGGCAGAAAACCCCTGTGGTTTCTCCAAGTCGGCTGAGGAGATGGAAAGATTACAGTTGCGACAAGAATTCTGGGATGTGAAAACATGTAAGAAACTGTTTTCATTCCTTTATCATCTGACAAAGTAGTGGCCAACTGCTTAATCGCTGGATCTGCCTATTTTTTTTTTTTTTAAATCAGTTTTTATCTGCAAATTTGATGAAATAATGCAGAAGTAAAACATGAGAATTTGCTAGTTAACTGAGCATAACTGCCTTGCCAACTGCTGCCTGATGGTGCTCCATGTTTCTATTTCATCTCTGTATTTAAACAAATGAAAAACACAGCCAGCAGTGACGTATGTTCATGTTCCCATATCGTAAATCCCACAGCAGGCTCACAGTTGCTGGAAGCAGATTGCTTGAAGGGTCTAGCATTGGAGGCAGAATTTCATATTTCTCTTCCAGAGTTCTTCAGTTAGGAAGAAAATTGAGATATGAAATAAAACTTCTTTTGTTGCAGTTCTCATGGCTTCTGCCACTAATTTTTATGTCACTTCAAAAAAATCAGAAACAATACATAAAAAGTAACTCTGAAACCCAGGTCCTTCACATATCTTGTGTATAGATTGTAAACCATTGGGTTTCTTAGCATTTTACACATGTCTAACGAGACTGGGAAAACTGTGTGATCTTAGAGGAACTCTCTACTACCAAAATTAAAACGATACCTTGAGATAAGGGGGACACAAGTGCTGATTTCTACTACAGCTACTTTAGTAGTGTTACGTGATCTGTTGCAACCTGAACACCAGTGAAGGCTCCCTTGAGAAGAGGTCACTACTGGTAGTTGAATATTACATTTTTATAGAGACCCACAAAAAGCATTTTCAGTAGCTTTTCCTCTTTCTTTTCTTTTCCCCTCATGTGAGTTCCAAATGGGAGGTCAGGTCAAACTCCTGGCTGGTGTAATAGCTAATTACACCTCCTATTTGGCTTAGGATGCAGGATGAGGCATAAATTAGGACTTGATAGCTCAGTTGGTGCCACGGCAGGTTATTAGATGTGTGTCAGTGAACAAAGTTCTGATCAAAGCTCGGGGGGAGACGGCCAGAGGTCGTGAAGCATGGCTGGGACCTAATTGCTGGGCTGTGCACTAAAAGGAAGTTTGTAATGAAAAGCCATTAACCAGCAGCCTTTCCAATCAGTGGAGCAAAACTATGGATAAATGCTATTTGTTGAGCAGCAGGCTGGTGGGGAAATGAGAGGGGCTGATGCAGAGCCAGCTTTGGGTTGCAGCAGGAGGGCTCGCCTCATTGCAACTTCAGTCCCAGGAAGCACTTATTTTTAAACAGTTCTCTCTTATTTTAAACAGGTTGGATTGGTCAGAATAGGCAATCCTAGTCGTTGTAGGGAAGTTCAGCTGATTGTAACAGGAGCTGGCAGCAACAAAGCTGGTGGGGCAGGTGAAGAGTAGGGCAGAGGATTTAGGCAGATACTTAAAAATCACATCAAGATGTCTGCATGACAAACACTGATTTTTTAAATATCAGTACCACTTTTATATATGTGTACTATTCTTAAGAAATAACTATTTAAGTTACATCATGACACAAGATCGAAAGAGTAGATGCTGAATATTTTTACGACTGTTTGGAAATGGGAACTTGAATATCAGCAATGATAAATAGCACATAAATGTCCAGTGGCTCCAATCAAATATAGATTATCAGAACCAAAACTGAAACTTCCATGCAAAGCATTTTTCACTCTTCCAACACTTATTTTCAGTTTGGTTTGGGACTAAATGTCACATTCTGAGGAATGAAAAATCCAATAAATGTTTAAGTTAAAAATGTTGGAAAGTTTCCTTCTGGGTCACTTTGGCCGCAAGCTGCAATAACCCATGCTGTTATAATGTAAAGGAAATTATAGCATTGGTGAATCATGCCCCTGATTTCTTCATGACTCTTTGGCACGACTACATTTCTTATGGACCCACATGCCTAAACACATGAATACCGAGTTCCTTAAAGGAAGAGTCAAGATCCAAACTGTTAGGCCATGTCACCTAATTTAATCAAAATTGAACACTTAAGGAAAAGCAAACATTTCTATATTTTTAGCTTAGAATAAAAGCTTACAAGTATCACAAAAAGGTCGTTTAGGAAATAAAGGTCTGAGATGTAGGGAAAAAGGATGATAGGTTGTTAAATGTGATAGTAAAGAGACCCAAACTTTTTATTTATGCGACAGAAAAATATGAGAGGGAAGACTGATGAAGTAGGTAGACAAAAATTATTTAAAAGAAAAAAATCACCCTCCCTCTGTGATATATTTGATGTATTCACTCAGATACGGCCTCTCTATCTTTCCTATCCCTTCCTATCCTCATGGACATGCACATTTCATCCCTCCATCCACACACCATCCTAGCAGTTCAGCCTCTCTTAGCACTTGTCCAAATTACCAGGTCAGAGAAACTCCCACCTGGCCAGGAATTGCTTTTCTCCCAACACCGTTCCTCTCCTTTGCACCTGGTTCACATTTCTCTGTTTTCTCACCTACCTGTCCTTGGGGCCAGATGTAAAGGTATCATTGACAATGGTAATTATTGTTTAATATAATGTAATTATCGAGGTATATCACCATGCTGTCAATCAAGCCATATCTTTCAAATGTACAGTTGATTATTTAAAGACATATAATGCATCTTGAAGAAGCAAGCTCTAATCTGTAGTTTTCTTTCTTTGAATCAAAAGAATTGCTGTTTCATTTAAGTGAATGAATTTAGGAAGAAAAAAACACACCGAAACAAAGATTAAAATCTCTTCTGTGGTATTTCACAGGTGACATAGAAAAATAAAGTAACATTTAATAGCTTTCCTATCTGCTTGCAACCTATTTCCTTTTAAAGAAAATTATTCACTGTGTTAAAGAAAGAAGGGAAAGAGAAATTTTGTTGTTGTTGGATTTGTCTTTTTCTCTCCCTTGGCATTGAAGAAAATGAGAAGCGAAATCTGTTTCATGTCTCTTTCTGTGCTTTTCATACAAGTTAACTAGATTATTAGAAATGTTCAGTAATAATCTGTAGATGAAAGGAATGTTAACTCTTGGGTCTTTATTATGATTAAGGCTTGAAGTCATTTGAAAATTGTATGTGGAACATGATCTATTACATCTTATGGCAAATAGGAGCTCTTATATTTAGGCTACAGTTAAAGAGTAACATCTGCCCATGTATTGAAGAACTAATTGTTAGCAAAAGAGAAATGAATATGTTTGTGACTTTGTATGGTAAACTAGGCAATAAAGAGAATAAGGTCCTGATGTGGAAAAGTGGAAAGTCAATTCTTCTGTAGAAGCAGCATTTTCGTCTGTGAGGAGTAAGAGAAGAGATCTCTCTCTGTTTTTTTTCTTTCTTTTTTCTTTTTTTTTTTTTAAATACACTGAGACAAAAGGTAAGTCCAGGATCATATGATATTGAGGTGAACTTCCAAACACATGATTGATGAGTTGGTTTGAATTTGTGTTGTCAATAATATTGCCAATGATAAATGTGTGCTGGCAGCAAACTGGCTCCTGTTAAAGTCAAAGGTAAAATTCCTTTACTTGTTGTATCCATCTTGGTATTTATACATTTTAGAAATGAGCCAAACCCCCAGATTTAAAAGTGGTATTTGAACTTCCCTAAATTCAGGCTTAACTTGTTACTGGAATTAAGATTCTGCTTGCTAGGAAGCCAGAACGATGTCATTTGAAAATTTCAGATCTGGATCCAGTTTTAATTTCAAGTACTCTCAATGCTTGAGGTTTTTCAGTTCCAAGGTTTTAGTTCAGGTCTCTCTATTCTCAGTTTTATAACTTTGTGCATGTATTTGTTTGAAGTCTCTAAAATGATTAATGTGCATGCAACCCTGTGAAAACATTCTTTGGTGTTTCTCCAATTTGTGGTTTCATACATGAGAATAAGAAGGAAAGAAGAAATATTATCCTTTGCTTGCACTGCAGCAAGTACCACTAGTCATGTAAATGCCCTGAACACAGCAAAAATTACTCAGCTGGATTTGAAATACTGTTTGTAGAGATCAGCTTTGTTTTATAAAACACCCGTTGGAATCCTGTAGGTTAAAGAAATATTCATGTGTATGAAGGAAGCAACTTTCTGAGTTACTTTTCTGAGCTACGAGATTTAATAAATATACATGTACACACAGCAGACACAGATGCAGATACATGCAATTCATGCACACACTGGAAAATGGTGATTTGGAAATGACCTCCCAGCACTATGAATATTATTTTGTGTGCAAGACTCTTTTCTGCAAAATGCAGTGTAATTATATTGCTAAAACATAAGATACAATCCTGGCGTGTATTAACCTGGATATATGGAGTTTATGTAGCAGTGGATGCTATTGATGGTTTACGACACAGTTGAGACCAATACTGGAATAGCATGTGCAGTTTTGGTATCCTTACCTGAAAAGAGAATATTGACAACTTGGAAAGTATTGATTACAGAGCAATTTGAGTTGTCAGAGTCAAAATCAAAACCAAGCCTTTTAGTAAGAGATTTCAAAGCTCAATCAAGGAGTTCATTCAGGACAAATTTTGGGCAGGACTTGTGAGTGATTTGCACGTACTATCATGAAGGAGAGTCAATAGATCTGTGATCAACCAATGGTTAGACACTGAAGGTATATATATTAGAAATATTTTTATAGTGATGGTAATAACAAATCAGCAGAACATAGTCTCTTAATAAACAAATTCTTCATCAGATACTACCTTTTCACTAGGAGAAGGTGAGTTTCTTAAAAAGAAGCTGAAACAGAGGCATAAATCCAAATGCTTGGTGGAACAGCACTCCTTCGCGGAGTTCTTTGCTTTCTTACTGAAAACACTGGGACATGATGATTACAGTGGCCCCTTATGTGCTTCAAAATTGTAAAATATGGCTGCTATTGGGCATTTTGATATGTTTGTGTAGTGTAGATGTTTGAATATAATCTTTCTTTTTGCTGCTCCTGCAGTCTGTGAGAATTTTTCCTTCTCTTTCTTCTGAACCTAAATACCTTCATATAATCCTTGATGTACATGACATGGAGGCAAAATACTTGTTTGACAACTTGAAAACAGACGTCTGTAGCTCATCAACACACTGACGGCTATCGTGGACCCTACTGTGTGGACACACGTGTCAAACTGGAGGGATAACAAGGTGTGCTATGTCGATGGATAAATATTTTCTCATTGTGCACTAAAAGCGGTGTTACAGGGGAGAAGACATCATAATGGGTGGCTGCAAAATTATAAGCAGATTCTCATAGTCAAATAGTATTCAAAATAGTAGATGGGCTTAAAAAACCAGCATGGATGAAGTGGATCTTAATCCACTACCAAAGTAATTTCTGGACCATACCCTTATATAAGGTAAGACTGCCTGGAGCCAAAGATATCTGAAAACTCCTGACCTGCAGCATTTCCTGACCCCACTCTGCTCAGATTCCTTTTCCACAAAAAGAGAGCAAATCAATATCTAGTTAATTTATGCACATGACTCTATAATGTCAGACTATAGATACATTTGGTGCAGTGCATTAATATCGACATGGGCACCACTAAAATATTAGAGAAACGCTAGAGATATTGAGAGCAATGAAACCACACAAATGTGACTATGCTAAGGAGAAATACTTTCTCATCTCTTTAGTGAACTCCGAATATTAATATAAATCAGCAAGTCTTATAATACTTCATATCCTTCAGTGCATCTACTCCTGCGTAAGTTAGTGATAGCTTTTTGTTCCGTGTATTCTGGTTGATCTGAGTTTAACTTGCTATTGACAGGGTATTAGTTTGAGCTACTTAACTGGAAAGTGTTGTTTTAAGCTCCCATTCAATGTGTGTCACATCTCCTTCTTGAGAGAAGTTATTAATCTTGATTAAAATTCTCCTGCTGAATGGAGTGTGTAAGTCTGGATTTACATTACTGGAAATGAGAGTGGTATTTGAGCAGGGTGGGGACAGTTTTTTATTTGCTATAATGCTGTCAAGGTATGTGAGTCTGTCCTTAACTGTGGCTCCCCCTTCTTTTCTTCCCTCCACTCCCACCTTGAAAGTCACTCTCCGTGTTGGAAATTTCCGTTCTCTCCGAACAAGCTCCCCTGCAGGTTTGCACTGGTTTGAAGCATATCTACCATGGCAATTGAGAGGTTTGTTGGGTTCACATGCCGCACAGAAAGCAATTTTACTTTCATACTAGATGTTCCTCTGCGCATCTGACCAGAGTAGCCGAGTGCACAAGTTGTAATCTTTCCAAAAGCAGTAGGTTGATATCAAAGACTTTGCAATGAAGCAAGGAATTGTGGCAGAACTTCAAGGAACAGGTTTGCAATTAACTGTTAAATACAGATGGAAGTAATGCCCTGCTTGGTTGCTGCAGGCTTTCCTCGCGCTCCAGCGATGACTGAATCTAAAGCACAGAGCAGAGCAAGATGATAACCTGTTAGCGGGAGGAGAATTATTGACTAGTTGATAACATGCAGACTGTTAATGGTTTCAGAATATTGCACAAAATAACAAATCATACACTCTGAATTACAATTCTGTTGACAAAAATTGAAAGATGAAAGGAAATATCTATCTCATATTAAGTATGTGTGAGGTTTTTCTACAAAAAATCAAAGTAAGTTAAAAATTGCTTAGTCTATGAGCTCATTCAGCCATGGAAGGATAGTACAGATGTCAGGTCTCATAATTTGGAGACAAACAGAAACAAACCTTTGGTTAAAAAAAAAAAAAAAAAAAAAAACAGTGCTAAGTGGGATTACCCTTATAGTCTGTAATATCATTTTAGGTCTAGTGTGCTCAATGTTTCAGATTTTAGGACAAGGGATATGGCAAAAATTATTTTTATTTCATTAGCTCCTATCTGGACTGCAAGTTTTTCAAGGCAAACCTGTATTTGGTATATAGCACACTGTAGCATAAGCAGACACTAATCTCAGCCTGTCATAGTTGTGCTGCAGGAAGGCATGGCTTAAGCTATGGACTCAGTGAAGCTGGGCTTCCAAGGCTTCCCTTCTCTTGCCATGAGAGAGAGAGAAAGCCTCAAGTGGGTTTCTAACTTGCTGCTTACAGTAATAGCTTTGTTATGGTAACAACACGGACCTTGCTACTTATTAAATTGTGAGTTATGGTATTGTGAAGCCTTTCTGTAAGTAAGAGTATCTGTCTCCTTTTGATGGTACGTACCAACAGACGAGCATGGCTCTTAATGAGAACAACCCTCAATGTATGGGAGGGGCTTTGAGATTTTTGCAATGTCATTCTTCTTTGTATTATTGATCAAGACTAAATGTAGGATCTGCAGAGGTAAAGGCAAGAGCTCACCTCTCTTACTCAGAGGTAAAGGCAAGAACAATACCTAAGAACTAGTTCTTTTAAATTTTAGATGGGATAAAACTCATGTATTTCTGCACGAGCTCTAGCCACTCCCAAAAGTCATGTAATCATATGGTATGAACAACTATTACATTTGAGTGGAAGGGAAACATTTGGGTGCATGAAGAACCGTGCAGAAATAACTTCTGAAACAGGAGTTTGTTGCTCTCCAGCAGGAGATGAAGAGCAATCTGCCTGGACAGGTAGGTCTCCCGTGCACAGGGCTCCTGTGCATCATGCTGTAGGTGATCCTGCTTGTGCAGAGGGGTGGACTACGTGATCTCCAAAGGTACCTTCCAACCTCAACCATTCTGTGACTCTGTGATGTTTCTCTCTAGACTAAAACCATATTTAGAGGGCAAAAGGTCTGTGAATGAACCTCAAAAACAATTAGTGCTAGCAGGACTTAGGAAGAGTTGCTCAACAGGTGTCAAATTGTGACAACAGGATGTCAGTATCATTGGTTTTCATTTGCTTAAGCAAAAGTTATTCCTGTGAAGTTCATAATTTTGCATGAAACTGAGCATAAGCTCTGAAAGAATAGGAACATTTTATAATTACAAGATACGGTGATTTTTGTACTTTCAGAACTTGGCAATAGCTTGGATTAAAGTAGGGTCACAGCTGGTCCTGCTTCAAGCAGGAGGCTGGGTGCCAACATGAATTATCCTGTAAACCTGAAGGGGTCATACTGGGGACAGCACATAATGTACTGGCTGAGGTAATTCAGCCTCATCTTAAAAATTGTCGTCAGATCTGAACCACATCTTTCGAAGAATGAAACCCACTGCCTTGGCAGTCACATCCCAGGAAGTTAACTGACTGTCTGAGACTGTTTTAGGAGTGGAGGGAAAGTCCCACTTGAGACAGCAGCATCCTAAAATTTTATCTGAATGACAGGTTCTGCTCTTCAGTTAGAAAGGCATGCTACTGAACAGGCGACCTGGCAATGCAATGGCCTGCAAAGATTGTTCTGTCTTGTGTGTCTATCCTGTCCCCCAAATCCTTATCCAATCAGCCTGTGCCAATATCAATAAACAGCAGCCACATTCAGTATCTTTATTCTAAACTAGCTATTTGCTGTATAAATAAATGTCAATGGTTGCTGGTATTTGGAATAAGAACCAGTGGAGAGAAAGCTGGTACATGAATGACTCATTTAGCTTTGTACTTTACTTTCTGTGGAAATACTTAATCATAATTATTTTGGAAACATGAGTTTTCAGCAAGTTTTACTTGGAACCTTTGACTTTAAAGTATTTGTATTGTCGCTGAAAGCAGTGTTGATAGGTGGATTTACTATTAAACAAAGTTCAAAATTTTCCTCTCTTTAGAGAGGTCTATTTTGTTTAGACAGAGAAATCAGCTGACCCACATCACAGAATTCAATGGAAATAGCTAACAGATACATTCAGCTTGATTCTTGTATTCCAGCTCTGCCATCAGCCAGATCAGGTGCTCATCTTAAGGACCCAAACTCCAAAACTGCTTTATATCTGTGAGAAAAAAATCCAAATTTTCCCAGTTGAGATGAAGCCTGGTTCTGAGGGAAGTGATTAACACAAATTTGTTATTTACATTTTGTATGAAGAAGCTCAACAAGGTTTACTCCTCTCCTGTGCAAGTAGGTATAGCTGCCTGGTACTGGTTAGAACAGTCTTTGATTTTCTTGCACTTTTTCTTTTTTCTTTTTTCTTTTTTTTTTTTTTTTTTCTTCTCCTGTGAGGTCCTAAATCTGCC
>VZSV01000034.1:3551301-3572911 GCA_013398735.1 Nothocercus julius
TTTTTTTTTTTTTTTTTTTTTTTTTTTTTTTTTTTTGGCGTACTGTTGATGTTAATATAAAACAAAGTAAAAGAAAACCCTTGATAAATCTCTGAGAACAAAAGATACAGGGCTCATATTTTCTGGTTAAAAAGGAGAGATCTGCAATATTCTCCCTTTCACAGCTAGACTTTCCCCTCTGCATTTAACCTGGAGGAAGGGATTCCTCCCTCTCTTTTACATGCAAGTAAAATAAGGCAGAGACCAAGCTTTTTAAATACTGTGTTAACTGCAGGTATTAAGCAATCCTAAAAAAAGATAACCTCAGCTACCAGCTTGAAAAATCTGACCTTGAGCTCTGCTGAAAGTGAGGTTTGTCAAGTAACAACTTGCCCAAAAGTCAGGAAACCAGAAGATCTATTGAGAGATCTGGCTGCAGAATCCCAAGGCCTAACCTCCAGCTCCGGATGCAACCCCAGAGTGGGTGAGCAGAGAAAAGCAGAGCTCATGACATAGAGCAAGAGCCCATAAAGGGTGATGCTGTGAGGCACTTGACCTTCTCCTTTTTCATGCCAGGAGTTTTTGCCTTTGCTAATCAGTAGATCCCAAATTCCATGAGGCTCTTGTCCAAAACACTGCTAGCCTTTGCAGACCACAATGGTCTTGCAGACGATGTTGTTAGCAGGGATGTCTTGGATCAAATGCCACATCATTGCAAACTCCGTACTGTGGAATATGTAGCTTAATTGGCACGAAACTATCAGTCTCTCCCTAAGATTAATAGACTTATAAATATATGTGTGTGCTTGTGTGTGTATGTGTGCACATGCATGCATTTATAGTTTGTCAAAGTGGCTGGAACTGCAGTCATTTCTTGAGGAATGATCTTAGGTCTTCTTTTTTTTTTGGTGTAAACATATATATATATATGTATATATAAATATTTGGCCAACAATACCGAACACTAACCCTTTCTCTGACTAGCTCTCTTTGACTGTTTAACTATGAAGTTGTCCAGGGGCTAGTGCCAGGAAATTCCTGCATAAATGCCTATGCAACGTGCCTGCATTTTATAAAGTTGCAAAACTGTTTTGTCAACAGCTAGACTGAGATAAATGAGAGGCTGTAGTTTTAGATCATGTTCCCAATCACTTGCTAACTGCAGCCAGTCACCAAATTGTCATGTCCCGGAGATTGTTTCCATATTCTTCCGAATTACTGTAGCATGTGTCAGCATTCCTCCAGACGTATCACTGGGCTTGGATGCTGTCAGCCTGTTTTGAGCTCCATCCTCCTCTAGGCATGAGTTCAGTAGGTTCAGTACCACATCTTCTGTGAAGAAAGCCATCAGTCTTACTCAGACTCACACTGTCACACTGACAGAACCATAATGATAACTATTTGTTGGATTTTTTTTTTTTTTTTTAAAAAAAAGATTTACTATAAGAAAATGCACTTAGTTACTAGAAATTATTCCAAAGTAGAGAGTTTGATCTCTTCCTGAATACCTTTGTTTTCTCACATCATCTATTTTGATTGTGTTATTTCAAAAAGTGTGAGAAAATAAGCCATGAAGGCTGATGGGTGAGATTCTCTTCATGCAGCCTTGGACATCAATAGGTCAGCTGAGCTAGTCTTCCTCAGGTTCTTCTGTTAATTGGAGGAAAAAAAAACAATTTTAGGGCACAATTTTTCACATCCTAATGTAATTTTAAGAATAAATTGAAAAAAACAATCATGCCTCTGCTATCTCCATTACTTATGAGAGAAGCATAAAGAAGCTAGCTCAAATGCAAATGTCTATACTAAAGATGTCCTGTTAGGTGAAATTAACTCCACAGCTATATCTCATGGAATAGGCTCTAGTGCCCAGTGTTAGCCAGCCCTTGTGTCCAGATCCCAGAGCCTGGGAAATGAATCCAAACAAACCATCTTGCTCCCTACAAATAGTCAACAGAAAATGCTGAACACAGAGCTGGGTAGACAAGAAGTTAAAACCTTGTCTTAAATGCTTGTGACTAGTTTATTTCAAAAAAGAAGGCAAGACTTTTTATCTAAATTATTAAGCCCCTCTTCCCTGTCTCTTTACGAAGCCACTCAAATTGCCATGTCTGTCACTGCATGAGAAGAATCCAGCTATAGGCAATACCATGAAAGCACTCTCCTATTTTATGGAAGTGGTTAGACTGTACAGAGAGAGTAGAGGGAAAATATAGTTAAAAAGTGTTGGGGAGAGTGAAAAAAATAGAGAACAAAACAGACAGAGGCTATTTCTGTATCCTAATAACTGCAGAACTCTACATAAAGGTGGGACCATGCAGCCTGGACAGTTTCTGTAATCAAGGAAATTATCATTAATACAAAATGCCATAGGCAACACTAGAAGGAGACCTTGGAACAAGACCAAGCTTACCCCAAGTGAATGCCCTAATCCTTGCATTAGAATGACGATTTTTCTTTTTTGAAACTTGATCTATCCGCTGAGAAGCTACTTAGCATCAACAGGAAAGGTAGATTATTCCTATGACAAATACCTTCTGGCCTGGTGAGTACAGACAAATTTCCTGAAAGCAGTATCAAACAAGAGTAGGAAATGAAACAGTGTTTAGGAAATAGTTTTTCCAGTGCTAAGGCAAGCAATCTAGCCTAGAGTTTACCATATAAAAGCAAGGCTAACTCCAGCATTCACAGAGTGGTAGTCATCGCTCCATCTTGCAGGGCTTTCAAGCCTGTTGATTCATGTCAACAATGCTCTGGTGATGCTTGCCAGGTTGGCCTCTTAATGAGACTTAGGCAGAGGAGGAACTCGAGGATTGAGAAGACATCTAGACACAAGACAGAGTGGTTCTACCAGGTCTTGCCAGGAGAAGAGTACTTCTGGGCACAAGCCATTTGAAGTGCCTGGAGAACTTAAGAGTAGTGAGGTGAAGCTGAGTGACCCCTAGTGTTAGGAAACAGTTTTTAGGATCACAGTTTGGGATTTGGGAGCATAAATTCCTATCAGCCCATCTGTCTGATAATTCTTTGCCTGCAGATGGACCCCAAAGAAATATTTCTCTTCACACTATATTTGGCAGCACTATCACTAATGTCAGTGGGAGCAGAGTTAACTCAATGCTGAGTAATTTTGAAAACTCAAGCTCTCGTGATTAGGCAGAGCAGAGATAGGAATTGTTTTGCCCACCATTGCTGCAGACCCAGAGATAAGGAGATAATCTGGCAGGAAGCAGCAAGACGTCCCATGCTTGTTTTGAAACTGGCTGACTGCTATGAGGAGATGGTACAGGAGGAACCACACAAGACTTTGATCTGAAGACTGCCAGGAGACACGACCACTGCAGGGGTATGAAAAACATCTTGGAATTCTTTACTACTGCACATGGGCGGGACCTGGAGACTTTCACCCTGTCAAGTATCAGCTTTGGTTTGCATCCATCCTTGGGCAACAACCCTTTCCACATCACTTTGTAGGTCATGGGCCCTGCTGAAGTTCCAAATACATTTAGACTTTTTGAGTAGTTAGATAGAACAGCGGTACGTATGTGAAAGGGTTTTGCAGGGGTAAAGATAGGGTGCTGGCTGTCAGTACCAGTGGCTGTCAGCTTAAGAGGTTAAATAAGACCAGTTCACCGTTGTCTCAGGACAATCTCGATCCACTTTCTAGTGATGGGAAGAAATCCTTAGTCCAAAGTCATAGCACTATGAAGGGCTACATGAAAGATAACTGGTATTAATAAACCTCTAATTTGAAAGTTTACTTAGATGGCTAAGATTCAGCTAGATTGACCTTTTTTTTTTTTTTTTTTTTTTTTTTTTTTTTTTTTTTTTTTTTTTTTTTATTTCACATATATTTCTAGTCACAGTGAAAGGGACTCTGACTGAGATCCAGGGCTACTGGACTGTGGATGTGCAGAAACACCGTTTCTGTGCTGAATCAATTTACTCCAACAGAGAAAAATTTCATCTCCAAGGAAATGGGACTGACATTTTTGTGATTTGGAAAGTGTTCTTTAATGCAGTGCAGGGCAAACTGGGCCCTTTGACAGGCCTGCTTGGTGAGTAGGAAGATGTGTCTGTGCCTAGACACAAGGGACACCACCATTTGTGTCTCTTCGCTCTGCGATTTCAGCCTCTTTCACAGAGGGAAAAGAGTTTTCACAGAGTCATAGTTGTGGGCAGAAGCATGAAGTAGGATGTAAAAAGAAAAAAAGAAAAAAAAAGGAAGAAAAAGAAAGAAAAAAAGAAAAAAAAGAGCTAAGATCATCTCTCAAGAAATGACTGCAGTTTAAGCCATTTTGACGAAACTTTATGAAGCTGAATGTGTCAGTTCCCGCCAACTGATATCCTTTAAAGATGAGCTGGGGTGAGAAAGAAGGTGGGGGAAAAAGAGAAAAGATCTTATAGTTGCAACAAATCATACGACTTTTTCAACCTGTCCCTCCAATATTTGCATATTAGTCTTAAAAGAAAAATGCTTCAAATTGTGTAACCATTTTGAACTATATTATATTACAGCTATCAGAATGTACAGTTGTTGATTTCCCTGAAACATCAGGCAAAGAGCATATTTAGGATACAATGTTTTCTATCTAATATTTTTGTATACACATTAAAAGCAGGCTTCTTATTTCCTATTAGAAAGATTAGCATTTTGGGTGCTATGATTTTCAAAGTTTACTCATGCCTTTAAGAAGTTGAAGTAAGAAAACCAGACATTTAAGAAAAAAAAAAAGGGGGGAGGGGGTGGAGAGTGGAACTGGTATTATCATGAAATCATGTGGCCCCACTAACAAGTTATTTTTTAGAAAATACCAGTATTGCAATTAAAGAATAATATATCTCAGAAGCTGGCAGTTCTTGCTATAACATCTATATTATTTTCTGTTGATCAAACTGGGTCCTTTGTAGAGAAAGATACATTTTCTTTCAATAAATGAAGGAGCCAAATAAAATTCTTAACAAATGTACCTCTTAATTCATAAAAATATTACCTATTTCAAACTCAGAGAGAAAAAAAACATTAACACAAATGCATTTTTCAGAGATAGACTTTTCTTAGCCCTAACTTTTTTTTCCTTACAAAATAGAGCTCAAACTTCTTCCATACAGGTGTTTTCATGCCTGTAAAGAATTTGAGAGGGAGTTTTCCTGCTCCACTTGAAGGGTTAGTGAGCAAGATGACAAGAGGAGAACAACTGACCTCACAGGTCTCAACATACTCATCATTATCAAGACGAATCCCAGTTTTGTGGTCTTTATATAGAATTTACAATAGCAGGTTAGAACTGCAAGTGAGAGGAGGAAGGTGCAGCAGAGATGCTTCCACAACCTATATTTTGTAACTAAGCACTGACTGACCTAGTTAATAAAAAGAGTTTTCTGCCAGCATAGTTCCTAGGCTTGGTTTGGCTTCATGGGCACGTGAATATTAACTATGTGAGTGACTGGGGAAGGAGTAGGGGGGGGCAGTTGCATAGGAGAGATGGATCACCCATTCTGGATCAGATCTGAAAGTCTAAACTGATCTTTTATCTGTTTACACAATCTGCTTTGGTACTTTGGTAGGAGAGTGGCATCTCTGAAGATGCTGGAATTAGGTTTTCTATAGTTACACTTAAATGGAGGCACCCAGCAGCATTTGCTCCCAGGATGGGGCAGGGCTCCCCACCACATCCTCATTCAACCATGGGCCTTCCTTCCCCTCATCATGCCCGGTTTCCAGGAGAAGGGCTGCACAACTTCAACTGCTTAAGGACTGCTGCCGTGCAGTGCCAAAGTGACTCATCTTGATATAGGATATCTGATGGAGGTGTGGTGGTGTGCCTTCCCTTCAAACAGGGAGGCAGACCCCTTCTCTCTAACTGCCTTAAGCACCTTAAGCAGATAAATCACATCCACTCAGTTGTCCCCTTCTTGTCAGGACTGGCTAAATCTAGAGAGAATAGAAAGAGTGTTAGCCTGAAGAGAAGTACTCGTACTGGTCCATAGCTTTATCGATACAGATTTCCAACACCCAGTCCCAAATTGTCGTTTTCCTGAAGCCTGTAACACATGTGTGGAGTTACTTATGTGATTAGATTATCCTGGACAGGGCAAAAAGTCTTGAGCGTAAGTAAAGCAGCTGTATTGTGAAGTAGAACTAAGGTAACATTTTACAGACTTTTATGCTGCAACAAAGATAGATAAGTGTGACATGAAAGTAAAACTCTTTTATCTGTGCATGTCTTTGAAAAGCCAGTCTACACAGACTCAAAGAATCTGCTAATCAGATTATGGGCCATATCCTGCTCCCAAAAGAGTTAATAGCAAAACTCTCATTGATTTCATCAGAACAGGAATATGCCCTAAAGGAGGTCTACTTCTTCATTGACCTGCTTGTTGTAGAAACATTTGTACTATTGACAAAGGCACAGTAATTTTCTGGAGGCAGAAACTCTGATCTGAACTCTTACTAGCTCAGATGATCATAGGGACCAAAAATAGTCTGTCCAGTATTAGGATTAAATTTTAGCAAATATCACCTTCATGCTGCTTTTTGCCACCCATGAAGCAAAAGGGAAGATACTTTTTTGAATCCCAGGAGTGATATTTAATGTGAATCCTTTTCCCCTCATTAGATCTTCTCTTTCCCATCCTCCCATATTATTTACTAGTTTTGAGACCCAACTAAGATACATGCTAGGAGATGGCCCATAGAAGTAGCGTATCCTGGGACTGCTTGTCCTCATCAGACTTCAGAGTCATAGACAATGTTCATGTTCTTATACCATTCTGACAGTGTAAAGTGTTCTTTAATGCTCTCACAATTATTACCTCAAGGTCATCTTCTTTTTAGAACTTTTAGTTCTTTTTTTTCAGTCCTTGTATAATAATTAAATTTTGTCTTTTCTTACACAATAACTACACTCCCCCCCCACCCCACGCTTAAATTACACAGTTTAACTTTGGCCATTAAGTAACAGTAATGAAGCCCAGATCACCTTAATTAAGAGTAGTATAATCTGCATCACCTAAGCCCTCAAAATACAGATTAGGATATTTCCTTGTAGTCTGTGTGATTTTGGGCTTCTCCATTACTGAATGCATCTGTTAGTTTGTTGTGAAGGGGGATTGGTATTCCTGAATTTTGGTCCCCAGAGAGTCTGAGAATCAGGTGCTTTTAAGACACTTTATTTTGTACACTCAAAGACGAGAATGATATTGGAAAATCTTGGTCACAGTGAGTTGCACTCTGTGGCCCATCCCTTTAGGTAATAAGGACATCATGGAAAAAAGAGAATCTCTCCATCCTGGAATGCAGACTGCCCTTCAGCTTATGCAAAATGATGCTTTGCTGGTTTTTGCTTGCAACCCTGCCTGCAGTCCTGCCCACCATGACACAGAAAGACACTTCTCCTTTCCACTTGCACTGGGATCATTGTTGTTAAGCTTTGGGCTGCCTCAAAAATATGTCAGTAGTTAATTTTAAATCTATTAATTCCTACGGCTTGACAGAGGCAAACAAGTTTTCAAGGGCTTCCTGAGTACAAAATCTGGACCAAAATCTCTAGCTATATAATTTCATCAGCAGGAAGTACCTTTTGCAGACCTCACTGCTAGTCAGATAAAAACCACAGATTCTGCTTCTGTTGATAAACCCCCTACATTAAAGACTTCAACCTTCAACAATTTTCAATTCCAGGCAAAACCCTGACAATTTTATTTCCCACGTGCTTCTCATTTTCCAAGAGTAATGCAGTGTCCTCTCCCACAGCATATCAATTTAACTCAGCCCACAACAGCAGGAAAAATATTCGGAGGCTCGTTTTCCAGAATGTTTGTTGCTTAACATTGACTGGAATCAACTTCTTCCTCTGCATCTGTCCTGAAACTACATGTGCATTCAGTCTTATACAGCATTACTTCACAATCAGGCATTAGCTTTAAACAAATTGCCTTCTACCTCTCTGTTTCCACACCGGCAGTCTCTTTCTATTTCCAGTCATGTTGTAGAGTCTCTGCATTAACATAAATGGTAACCAGGACAGGCTGTCATGAAATTGAACTAGTCTCTGTTAGAGTCTCATCCCAGTCTAAGTATAATCCCATTTATTATATTTATATAGTGCCTGTATTCCTTCAGTACTTTAACATCTGAGAATTTTTGGGGGCTGCATTAAGCCCTGTGACTAATACATGTCACATATAAACCCTGTATGCCCCAAATGTGGTGCTGTGATAGAGTGGGATCTGGAACAACCAGCCAGCTCAAAGAACTGGGCAGTTGTCTACAAAAAAACCCACTAGTTAACAGTGATTTTTTTTGACTTAAATCCTGCTTTTTCTAAGTGTCAAGCTGATTTACCCTAGTGCTGTAAGTCTCCTTCTCCATTCAGGGCCCCAAATCAACGTTGCTTGATGGTAGAGGAGAAATCCCAGCAGTGGTCATGTAGTGGCAGTTGAATCAAAGTAAATATGGTTTATCCACCTAGGATTTAGGGAGCGTAGATCTCATTCACTTCTCACTGCCTGGCCTACAGTCCCCACTGGATAAGTAAACTACCTCTAATTTACCAAGCAGACAAGTTTACCCTCACAGCAGCACAGTGCTGCAGAACATAGGAAATATATGTCCAGCTCCTTCTGAAGCACAATCTAATAGTCCCTTTCTCTTTAAAAATGTATTTACCTTTGGGCTATTTGGTGACTGAGGTATTTTGTACTCCCCATTTAAAAATGTCCCAGAAGCCTGAAAGGAGACATTGCTTTTTACTCATTTAGGACTCATTTGCATGGGCGGAATCCTACATGCCAACCTCTGCATTAGAGGCTGCTTTTTGCAAACTGTATAAAGACTGTTAGATGTGAAATGTACAGAAATCAGCCTTGGAGTATGCATCAGCATCCAAACAGTTTCCTGATCACAGGCAAGCCACGTAATTGCTAGGGTCTTAAATCATGTCCTTGTCTTTTTGCATTATGAATCCTGGCCTCTTCTCTGCAGGGTGAAGTTATAAAGAAGGACACCTCATGCCCTCTGTCACTCAGTCCAGCATCAACTACCCCATAACATCAAGCAGAACCTTTTCTTAAAAGATATATTTTTAGGAACACAGAGGGGAATGGTGAGTTTAGTCTTCTATGGCCTAAAAAAATGGTCTGACATGATCCTACCAAAGGTATTAGGGTGCTGTCCTTCTCTGTTTTAAATGTTCTAACTCACTTGTCATTTAAAACATTCATCCATGCCTTGACTGGGAGAAAGATGGGGTTCCTGAAAGAATGAGGGTATCTCTTCCCAAACCTAAATGTAATATCTGCATCCTGCTCTGGGAGGTTATGGATGGAAATGCTCTATTTTCAGTGTCTGAGTAACTTTATGTATCTAGATCTTGTAAAACATTTTGAATAACACTTGAACTCATGAAAATGGTGTCAAACTGTCTTCTTAAAGTGCTCCCCGGTTTTTTTTTGATCCTAAAAGTCCTTTCATAGCATTTATTGGATGTTTCATGGTAGCAAACTTGAGGTTTTTTTTTAACAGCTCATTACTAAGCTTAACCAAAAGAATGAAATATCTCTGTCTTTCCTGAATACAGCAAAAGACTTTAATTCTGTTCATGAATATATGGACATACCTAGAAAGAGTAAGGAATATTGAAGGAGTTGACAGGAGGATATACAAAGAGAAAAATAAGAAGAAATCAGCCTGGATGATGTTTTGTTTAGATTAAAAGATCCCTTGAAAAGCCTTGTTTTCCTATTTTCCTACTGTTATAAAATACAATCAGTAAAATGCCCAACACTGGGCATGAAGCTGGAATGAAATTTTTGGTGACTTTTGTGGTCAGCTGCATATTGGCATTGAAAGGAAGTTGTCTGTGGAGCTGAGCTTTTTCAGGTGTTCTGACATTTGGGTTGTAAGATGAGCTGAGGTAGATGCGGATGTTAGTGTTACTATATCTGTTGATAATCTTGGGTTTTAGTGATTTTATTGATAAGAGATGGGTGCATCTGAGTAATCTTAGAATAATCTTTAGGTTAGAATCCTGTGGTATTGTATGTGCTAGTGTCTCTAATGAACTTATTTGAAGTGAAAGAAAACTAGAGGTGCGTGCTCTAAACAGTAAATTCAGAAATAGTGATTACAAAATAGGATTTGCACTGATTGATTTCTGGTTTGTCTGGACACAGGCTGGCAAACACAGTCCAATTTTTCTCTTCTGGCCTGGTGCAGAAGAAGAAATATTAGTATCAATGGAAGGGGAGAGGTGTATTTGATCTGAAGGATTTTGCATTTTCAGCTTTTTAATGTTTTCAGCCTCTGTTGAATTTTGTTGGTGAGTTTTTGTTGTCACCATTATTTGTTTTGTAAAAGGCAGAAGTCCAGTTTGGGGTCACAAACTTCTTTTGCTATATATTGTGATGCTTTATCCATCTAAAGGTTAGTCATCAAAGTGCTCTCTATGAAGAGTAATCAGCAGTTTCATAACACAATCTATCTCACCTACTTTACAATATACTTTAGGGTCCTATTGTCCTCCTACCTCTTTCCCATAATTACAGAGGTGGTAGCTGATTAACGTAGAGTGAGATTCAGAGCATCTACAGTGGGAAGACAACATCTGAATTAGTCCCTTTCAATTCTCTTTGCAGTCAGTGGAGAACACAAATGTGATTCATGCTTATTTTAGATATCTGTTTCAGGATGAGATGGCGTTTTTCTCCACTGTGGAGAAAACTAAGGAGGACTAACTTGGATGGAGCACTGACTTTGGAGACAATTACCCACAGGAGCCTTTTCCTAAATATTTAACTTTTAGCTAAATAGAGAAAGGAAGGCTCAGCTTGATCTTCTGCGTAAATACAAACAGAGATCATGAAGTTATACCTGTTCTAAAAAGAGAAGCCAAAAAACTGAATATCAGTCCAGATGTTTATTTCCCTTTGCACTCTGTTCATGTGACAAAAAATCTATTATTAATCTATTCCAACCATATGACAAACTGCTAGTGATTAGCTGAGTTGGCACTTTTTATCATGGTGGAACCACTCTGAAAAAAAAAAAAAGTGCATCTTTAACAAATAAAGATTGAAGCAGTAATAGAGCTGATGCCTCACTACCATGCAAACATGAATGTTATAGTAGATATGAGTATACACATCCCTTCACTGCCATATCAACCCTGACATTAAGCTGTAAATATAGCGTTACTAACCAGAGACTATAGAAAGATGTTTCTTTCTAGACAGATCAGAGATAGTCTGGCTAGATGGAATTAATATCAGCAGTCAAGTCTTACTAGTTGTCTTGGTTAAGGAAAATATGCATTTTAATCTTTTTTACTACTAAAAGATAGTTTGTTTCCATCTAGTGGTTTGTTTTTATTTTTGATTTTTCTATGAGATTCTGAATAAATTTTGAATAAAACAAGCGAATAAAATTTCCCCAAAATAATGTTTCCATATCTAAAAGGTGGTAAAAGCTCTTTTGCTTCTCTCTGTGCGGGTTATATCTTTTTCTGAACGTACAGAATACTCTTTGACTGAAAAGCTAGTATTTCAACATCCCTACTAGACTTTACCAGCTCCAAAACTTTTCAGTCATTTGGGATTTGGGGGATATTATGGCACAGAGTCTGGAGTTTTATACAGATATTGTTTCTTTGTTTTAAAGGGGAAGGGTTATTTGCCCAGAGTTACATTTTTTATTAGTCTTATTGTTTGCCTGCACACCCTTGTTACCTTTAAAGCAACCATCATCCTTTAAAATTTTAATAAGAAAGGGAGCTGCTTTGATTATGTTCATGTACATCTAAGGATCTGTTTCATTAAAAATGCACACAGAAGCAAATTATCTGCCTTCCACACCCCATGCTTTACCCTAGACCAGTGAACACAAATTAAGGATTTAGTCGCACAACCCAGAAACTAAATATTTACACTGGGCAGTTGAGGTTAGGCCTTTTTTAGTCCCTTTTCTTTTTTTCTCTTTGCATTGCTTTTTCTCTGACCATATTTCCATTGGAATGTTTTAGTAGCATTTTGTTAGTAACATAACTTTGTGTTGGCTGAAGTTGCCACAATAATCTGTCAACAGAAGAAGTAGTCTCATTTTTCCCTCGTAGAGATAAGGGTGTTACCATACTTCAGAACCGGAAATAGCAAGGCATGGAAAAGTTAAGAGACCACCAAATAGATAAGTTGTATATATTTGGTTGGAAGACTGCTATCTCATGCCTGATGTTTAGTCCATCAGATTTGAATTGATCTTTTGGGCTACTAGAAGAATTGTTCATCATATGGCATCACTTTAAACCAATAGAACACAAAGTCAAGGTGCAAATCATAACATTGCTAGAAACGGCAACCTAAAAATATGAAAAGCACCTCATAAAAAGTTATATTTCATGTAAAAATAATGTATTTCATATCTCATATAAAAAGAAAATAAAGAAGGAAGCAAATCCAGTTGTCTGTGACAGGAATTTGACTCCCTTGAATTCAGTTAGCATCTTGCCTTTGAATTCACCTTGGGGAATAAGTTCTAGGATGGCATAGAGAATATGAATAGTAGGGGTTGGAGGACATAAACCAAAGAAAGAATATGGAAACATTATGTAGACAAGATAAACAGGAAAACAAAAGGGGAAATGTGTAAGGATATGAGTACTCCTCTCTTTGAACAATAAAATTATTTCTCACAGTTGGAAGCTTTCAGAGGTGAAGCTTTTAGCGTGCTAATGATACTCTAATTCCTCAAGTCAAAACGTAAATAAAAAAGACCTCAAATTTATATTTATTTCTTAGATATGTTATTTCTTGTAATTTCTTTATCTGTTAAAGGAGGGAAAAGGAGATTTATTCATGATTCTAATGTTTGGATCTGGCAATCTTGCTGTGGGCCTCAGGTAAGAAATTTGCATTGCAAATGCATATTCCCATGGGAAACCTGCTGAGTCCTGAGTTCATTTCAGAGGTCCTTGTATCTTTCAATAATTTATTGAAATTCTGGCCCAGTTAGGCCAGAACCACCAGTCAATATTCTGCATTCTCCGTAAACCTCTGTCTCATTCAATCTATTTTTAACTAGACATCTTCAGCAGGTGTTGCTTGAACAGATAAAGCCTAAGGTTCGTGTGATCTAATACCTTGCCTGCACCAGTGGTCAAATATTAAACTAAAAAGAAGGTATACCAATCCTACTATTTTTGAAAGATAGGTTGTTTTCTCCTCTTCCAGGTTTGTAATAGCCATGTGGTCACTCTCTGAAGCATGAGGTTTCTTACTTCTTCCTAGCACAATGTTGGGTCATATAAAACGTCCTGTCCCTTTGTCATGGTTTTGGCCTAAAACAGGTTCTGTGGCAGAAAGTTCAACAGCCTGGCTGAACACCCCACATAGAATGACTGTATTTTTTTATCATTATTTTGAATTTCCCCCTTTTATTTTCATTGGATATTCCTATTATATCCTTCAGAGAGAACCAGATTATCTGTTCTCTTCAGCATGTAGAGTTGACTCCAAAGCCTATTTAAGCCAAGAGTTTATTTCCTCTGACATCAATGAGCTCTGGATGAGGCCCAAAATGAACATGAGTTAACTTGGTTCGATAGGATGATTATTAAATATACTGATTGCCACTGGAAACAAATTTATGAGCCTCTCACTCTAGGAGCCAACCACAATAATTTTAATTATACAAAAGGAAGTATTTCTTGTGTAAATACATTCCAACTACTTCCATTTCTTTTAAGCTACTTCAAAAGTGGGCAGAACTACAAAGTAGTATTGAAATCTCAGGATGGGGTGGCAGGGTATTTCCCTTCCTCTGAAATTCCTCCCCCATATATGCATACTGCTAAACCATCCCTAGCAGGGATTACTTTTATCTTCAGCTCATGAAGATACTTCTGAAGAGCTTTTTGCTTTTGTCCTTGGAATATACCATGTTGCGCAAAATGGCATGTGAAACTCTTGAAGAAGGAGCTCAAATGGCTCCTGTCATGTGCTTTCGCTCTCCTTCATTTGCCAGTGTCAAAGTTCCTGTTCTGCAGGAATGTAGGATATCTGAATCTGTGTTCAAGAATTAAAAGTGAGCACCTCATCGAAGATCATCGGGCTATTGGAAATGTACGTAAATCTGCTAGATTGCATATCCTGTATATCAGGTGAGTGGATATAGCAAATTTATCCTTCATCTGTATGTAGTTATGCCGGTACCTTTTACAGAAAGTTGGAATCTCCTGCAAGCCTAAGCAGCTTAGTGTCACTAAACATATTGGTTTGATCTGAAGGACTGTATTTCAATATGTAAGAAAAAACAGGAATGACCATTTTTCTATATCAACCGAACTGTAAGTCTTCTTGTCAGTATTAATAGCAGCTGTAGTCGTATGTCTTAGAGGCTTGAGTAGGAGTTCGGTTTACTCAAATTGCATTTCAGGAATGACTGGCAGATTCTCCAGAAGATCCACACAGCCACTGTCACAACAAAAGTCTGAAGTTCTCTTCATGCATAATGGTGCTCTTCTTTGGGATCTGAGCTAGATCATCCAGGGCTTGCTTCTACTTCTCATGGCGGGACTCCAGTCTCACTTGGTCCTCTGAAATTTTCTCTCCATCTGTCTCTCATTTCCTGCTTTTATGGCAATGTACATGAGGAGAAAAAGCATGAGGGAGCAGGTCCTTTCACATCTGCACCTTTGTTCATGTATTTTTGTATACTAGATATATGTATACTGTAATCATAAGAGTACTAAGGTGTATTCTCTTAAGGAGATGTTTGTCTCAACATCTCTCAGCAGACAATCAAACCAGTTTCTGCTTTGCGAAGTGCAGAATTTTCTAGTGAATGGAAAAAAAGTAAGCAAATGTACTCATCTTCTATGAAGTGAAGCCTACTTCTTTGTACTCCTGCAAACCCAGAACAGCATTATCAATCTATCCTCTATCTGATGATTTCAAAGAATTTGACAGAATTTGAGCAACAAAGTATTGTTGTATCCAGGGAGGTAGGCAAGTCTGGGGATGCCACCTGGAGGAGGAAAAAAGGGAGATTTTCAGAGTCTTTTTCCCTTACCCTTGTACCATGCAAACTCCAAGCCTCACCTCGCTAGCAGAAGGTAAGCACAGCGTGTTCTCTACTGTTCTTCTTCTCTTCTGAATGAAGTCGAAATCTGGAAGCAGAAAGAGATGTGACATAGGCAGCAATGCGGTAGTTAGTCATCTGTTCATACCCCTAAAAAGCAGCTAGAAGAGACTAATGTGTCAGTGGGATGTTTGGAAGAGGGAACTAAGAGGCAGAGATAAAACGACTGCACTGTGAAACTCATAAATATTCTCTGTGTCTTTTATACCTGACTAGAGCAAAGGCTTTGAAATGGGCTTGTATGGAGGCACTTATCCGGCTACATGTACTTTTTTGCTGCAGTCTGGAAGTAGAAATTTAACATATATAAGCACAGAAAAGCTCTGTAACTTCCTAAGGTGCCTTTGGAAGAGGGAAAAATCAAACCCAAGTGTCTTGACTCTCATGATACTGTGCTATATGAGGCCAGTCATCCTAAATCATCTTCTTTGCCAAAACAAACTGAATGTTCTGACCTCTAAAATATATTCTACTATAAAGATAATATTTTCTGCAGATAAGAGTGCCATATGCATTATATATGAAGCTAGAACAGTCAATAGTCTATTCATGCTTTCCTTCCTCTTCGCTATGTGAAACAACTCTAAGAAAACAATCTTGATGTAAATGAAAATTAAAAGAGATATAAGGAGAACCACATAATACAAGCATAGTGGTACTGGTTCAAGGAAAGATTTCTTCCCTGAGAAGCAGTTGGTGCCTCACTTTTCATCAGAAAAACACTCTCACTTACAGAATTTTCAGGTTTAGTCTTTGGATTGTAAAAAAGCTCCCTGCTGTTATCTTGTTTTGCCAAATACCTGCACTGTAATAGCAGGAAAGATCTGCAGCAACAGGGAGGGAAGGCAAGTATGTACTGAGTGGAAATGTTTTGTATAAAGAAAATAAATATAAATCTTCTCAGAAGGGAAATATAGATAAGAGAATACTTTTTTTTTTTTCTTTTTTTGAGGCTGAGCAGGTGGGCTGAGCTAGGCTTAGAAGTGGGGCTTTGCTCTCTTCTGTCTCAAGCTCAGCACTGGTGCATGGGATACCAGGTTGAGGAGGATACGGCTGTAAGTTTTCCGGGAAATTCATTTAAAGAAGGAATGAGGACCTTTGCAAGGTCAGAGGAGATTATAATTTCAAGTCATCTGTTTGAGTGTATCTATGAGAATATCATAGCTGTCCCCAAAAAAACCCTGAGAGCTCTGGTAGGCTCTGGAGACTGTCTGGCCCTCTACCCTCCAAACATACAGGAGGACTCCCAGTTTGGATAATCTGCTCGTGAAGAATCTTAGCAAAGATTCTTGAGCCCTCCAGGTGATTTGTCGGTTGCAAGGTGTCCATCCCCGTGAAAAGTCACTGAAGAATGCTCTCTGTCAGGAAAGGGTGCAACTGGAAAGGGTAGCCACGTAGACATCTTTCTATGGACTCTGTCATGTTTGTGAGAAACCAAATCACAGAGATTTTAAATGATCTAATGATATTTTTTGATGATATTCCTTGAAATAAATCAGGAAAGTATTTTCTGTTAGACATTTAGTTGTATTTTAAAATTCTATCTATCAAAAATAGTTCCAGTTCTACTAAGGGACTAAAGGCTGGAAATTCATCAGATGAGATTTTGGTACCTACATCTAAAATTGCATTCAGAAGAATCCTTCGTATCTGTCCCTTAACCTTATGACACATAGGTCAGAGCTATAGGAGTCAAGTAGATATGATACAGCACCATTCTTTGGCTCTGTGGCTAATGAACATGTCAGGTTTCAGACTCTCATTCTGCAAAACAGATTGGCTGCATCCAAACTGTTCATTGTGAGTGGTTCCTGGCCTGTGCTAGTACCCAGCCTGTGCCTGATAATTCATGGGAAACGTGCTCATTGGCCCTAAACCTAACCTGTGACCTTCTATCACTTTAATGGTTAGGATGACCAAATTCCTGTGCTCCCTGAATCTGTCTAATTTACTGATAAAATTGAAACCCTAACCTTCAGGGCACCTCCACTTTTCAGCTGAAAGATTCTTCTCCTTCCATATCCCAGAGTACTGCTATCTAGACATGGGTTCATAGGATGGAGCCAACATGGGTTCATGGGAAGAAATAAACAAAAAAAATGGAGCTGGAATTCAGCTTGAGACTAAGACATTTACATGCACTTGTTACAGTAGCTATGTATTGATAATGTTGGTGCAGATAGCTGGATAGTTACCTGTCTCCTCCAGAGGAGGAGTCTGGAGGGCAATTCAAATAAATGTATCTTAGTGTCTGTTTCAGGTGGAAGTGACTTCCTCTCTAGTCACCCCTCACTATACCAAGGGTCTAAATCTGGTACCTTTGCAAAGATATCTAGCGCAACTTGGAGTTGATTCAAGGCAAAGTGTCTATCTGCCACTCCAGAAAGGCTCTTGTCTTCCATATGTCCTTGTCACATCTGCCAATGCAGTAACATGAGGCATATGACAAACCCAGTAAGACCTAAGACATATGCAGTACCCTAAGTACTGAGTACTGAATATACTGAAAGTTTTCAGGATTCTAAGGCACTTTAAATACACAAAGGTCAATGTGTAAGCAGCTGAGACCTACATGCCTATTGATTCTAGTGGCAGTATAAAGTTCCACCTCATATAAAAAGTTGCCTGTGTCTTTCTCTTTGCCCTACATCTTCTCTTCTTTGATAGCCTTGATCCCGTGGGATCAAGGTTTCAGGATCAGGAGTTCTCAGGTCATATCCAATGTGTTGGACTTCATCTTAAATGGAGGGACAGCTGTATTGTTGTGATGGGAGTAACACCATAACTCAAGAGAGTTAGTGCCATTTAGGTTTTGAAAGATGAATTATATTTCAGTTTCCACTGTTTCCTAGGTATGTTCTCTCCTGTCTTCATTCCCTCCATGGCCCTCTCCCACCAAAAGCAGAAAGTCATGTGCCTACTGTACAGTCTCAAACTCTTGGATAGGTAAGGAGATGCTCTTCACATCTTCTGCAGATCTTATGCTCTCTGGGGGGAGGGAGGGACAACAACAACAACAACAAAAACAACACAGCCAGGATGCTTTGATATGGGAGGGAAGAATGCCTAGCTGTTCAGAATGGACTTTTAGAAAATGTCATTTCTGTGCACCTCTAATTCAGCTTGCACCTGTGTCCTGGCAGCAGCTAGCTGGGTTTGCAGTGAGTATGGGGTGGTGGTAGCAAGGATGGAGAAGCAGAAAGAAGCAGAGGAGCAGTGGAGGTGTGTAACGCATGGAGATAGCCTGCAGCAGAGATGGTGTGGCTACCTTCTCTTTGTGTCCAGCAGCATCTGGAGGGATTCCTACCTTCAAAGGAACATGGGACAAGGATCCTTGTCATAGTGTCCTTAATAGACCTCTGTCAGGGCACTCACAGAGTTGAAGAAGGGAGGTTTCAGCAGTTTTTTCTTTTAACCCAATGACTACTTGAAAAAAAAAAGAAATCCCATTTTGTGCATGTTGTGGAGATACCAGCTTTTACCATGCACCAGTGCCTATTTCTGCAGAGAAAGTTCCCTAGCGTGCACCAGCATGTACTTATAGCCTGAGTCAAACCCCATATATGAGTTTCTCAGGTCAGAAGGCAAATGAGAAATAGGAATAATGCTAAATAGTTTAATACTTTAGCTTCCTCTCTCTCAGAGAAAGCAAGGGGCCAGCAAGCACAGTAGAACAAATGAAAACTGGCTCAATTTGATAGCTTTTCCCTTCCCAAAGGGATCTGCAGTGTTATACTGCCAACAGCAGATACTGTTTAGTGAGACTATAAACAGCAGGGCATCCTCCAGAGACCTGAAAAGCACTGCGCCACCAACATACTTGGAATGGCCTAAAAGAAAATAAGAGAGTCCCCACTATTTGGTTTCATGTCACTATAGCCAGTAAAATAACATTTGTGTGGAATTTTCAGAACATTTTTGCTCGTTTTGTAGGAAAACTGGCAGTGCTTGACAAGATGCGAAAGGAGAATGCAAAAAGGAGGAAAGAACCTATTTCTTCTATGATTGTCTATATTGCCTTGTATGTGATTTCCCACTCTGTCTGCTTAAGGATTTTGGAGAATATGTTAAACCTGGCAGATGCTCCCTACTGGATTTTTTGCTCTTTCTGGGACCTGCTCTATAATAGCATTCAATTCCTCAGCTAGATAGTCATACAGGTTAATATTTATACTTATAGCATGTGGAAAGAGTAATGGACAAATATTTTCTTTTTCTTTTTGATTTTGGGTGTGTGCTGGGAGAAGAAATAAAAAAAGTTTAATTCGGAATTCTTCATATCTCAGGGGCATAAAATTTGAGCCAAAATCCAGAATTTGTTTTTTTCTGGGGAGTTAGGGTGGGGGAAAGTCACAGAAATGGCTCCAAAACTTATTTCTTTTAATTTTACTAGTTCAATGTACTTCAAAAAAAATTGTTCAGAAGTGGCTGGATAATCCTGGGACAATCTCTTTGTCTTATTGCTAGTGACTGCCAGAATAAGACAGGTTTATGGGAGGATATCCTACAAGAGGTAGGGTACGTCTTGTAGAGGCAGGGATAAGTAATAACTTTGCTAGAAAAGATAACCTCCAAACAAATCTACCCCCGACCCCAAATAACTACCGATTTTCCCATTTCCCTTCCTCTTTCAAACATAACCCATATTCCCACCTTCAATCCAAGTAATAGAGTTTGCCCTGGAGGTCAACAGACCTGGGCTAGCTCCCTGAAAGAGATCAGACAACATTAAAAGCAAAAAAGTTGGCTTTACTTGCAACAGTGCTTCACTACTCAACAAATATAGCCCTGCTCTTGCAAAGAGACCCTCGCAGGCAGATTGCAGAATTCAAGCCCTAAATTAATATTTCAAATGAGCCAGACCATTTTAATCAGAATCTCATTTTAATGAACTCATTTTGCCAAGAATAAACAATTCCTAAATAGTATTGCAACTTCCCCGCACCTTGCACACACATACTTCTAAAATGTCAACATATGCAGGGAAAATATTCATTAGATATTTCAGGAAGTTATCGTATAGCTTTTACAACATGGCCTTATTCCAACTTTTTTTTCCCCTTTCTTTCCTTTGGTGTTTGAAAACATAAAATCCCAGGGACAGTCAATTCCAGGTGTTCATTTCTGACTACAGTGACTGCTTTGAACTCTTTGGATAAAACCAAACCAGAGAGGAAAAGATGAAAGAAGAAGAAAAAAAAAAAAGGACAAAAAGAAAGAAAACCTTTTGCTTAGATTAGGTCAGAAACCTCTTGGCACTGTCCACATTCTTCTCCAGCACCTCAGCTTCTTGCTTCACGTCTGAAAGGGAACAGAAAGAGCACAAAATCAACCAACCCCAGTGCACTTTCACAATTTCTGTATAAAATTTCACTTAATGCAATTGCGGCGCCAGGGCTGGGCGTATGATGGTACCATTCAGAATATGTTTATATAACATGACTGCATGCCACTGCGATCCTTTAAATTCTTTTCTAAGAGCTTTACTCACTCCAGGTTCACTCATCCAAAACCCCTTGTAATCTCAAATGTCTCTTTTACTTTCTCCTTTGAGCAGCAGGGCTGGAGAATAGGGTCGGGGGGAAGGGAGGAAAGAAAAGGGAAAAATGTAACTGGTGAAGACATGGGGAAGAGTTTGCTCTTCTTCCTCCTTCCCAGGACAAGAAAACTTGGAAAGTTTTCTGCTTTAAGGTGAGTTCACTAAGAAGCAGCCATGGAAGAGTGGGGGAGAAGGGATCTAAATGAGTATTGGGAGGTTTGATCCATTCTGAGAAATGACCTGGGAACATCCACAAACTTATCATGTATTTTTCTTTCAACCCTTTCCAGATAGCGCTATTTTCATTGCAGTAAGGACTAAATACCCTTGGAAGCATGTTTGCTGAACCCCCAATGACAGAGGGAATTGGCACTGGTCGTATAAGAGTGTATTAAGGTTTGAACAGTAAACAGGGACATACCAAGTAGACTTTCCTATGGAAAACAGTTCCTCAAAAAAAAAAAAAAAAATATATATATATACGTATATATAAATATTCCTTATAAACCATTTTTCTCCTTCCTCCTCACACTCCTCTGAGCCTATTAATAGGGTGTTTGAATGCATATTCAAGCATTTGACTCAACTTGCATAATTTCTTCACAGTTTGCTTTAAAACAATATTATTGCCAGACATGAAAATAAGTGTGTCTTTTTCCAGCAAGAACAATGACAGTCTTTCATTTGGATGGCACATTGCTCAGTCTTTTTGACCTATGCTGGGGGATTAGGACTTGCAGTTTCTCATCATGTGTCAAAAAGTACATTAAGCAAGTGAAAGATATTACACTGTGGAGTACGTTACTTATTTGTATAAACAGTTCTTATGGCAACAGTGGTGCTGTATAAATAGGAGTTTTGTAGGCTGTGTTGCTGTTGTACACTATCCAAAAAATCATTTCTGAATGAGAAAATACTTCCAAAAGTCAGGTAGGAATGTGGCATTGTGTAACCACGGCAAG
>VZSV01000034.1:3579832-3598448 GCA_013398735.1 Nothocercus julius
AAAAAAAAAAAAAAAAGGCAATGTTCTTCGCCTTTGAGGATGACAGAGAGTTGAAGATTCAGGCCACGTGGATCTCACAACCATATGTGTCTGCAGCTTTGCTTTCAAGATGTTCATATAGAAGGAAAAAGTCTTGGGTTTTGGACACCTACCCATCTTATTCTTTGTTTCAAGATTATATGTAGTGGATAAACAAACCCTGATGTGAGAATCAGAATCAAGTTTCCTCTCTGTTCTTTGAGTGCTGTAACCAGTGGGCTCCAGAGTCCTGCTGAAACCTTCTTTGTCCTTGAATAGACCTATATAATTAGTACCAGGTAAAACTAATACCTTTCCTATGTTGTCTTCCCTTGCATTGTTTTCATATGTGCTTCTCCTTTCTAAGGAAACAAAGGCAAATATCAGAAGAAGAAAAACAAGTTCTGCCTGTACCTGGTTTATGGTACTTATCTCTACTGCATGTTTTACCCGTTCCTTGGAGAGATGTAGCAGCTTGATCCCTTCCATAAATGGTCACCTCTCATAGGTATCTCCAACCTTCTTGGTACAACGCGGTGCACCTGCGCTTCTCTGTAGACCAAATTTATCTTTGGATTCAAAATATCTTGAGTGTCTTTGCTATTCTCAGCTTAAAAATGCACATTAAAAAAGTGTCTTTCATCCCCCTGAAGAAATAATGTGCTGAGGTCTCACATTAGAGATAGTAGTGAATGCTTTGCCCTTGGATTAAACAGAGAGCAGGATCAGGCCATTGTATTTTCTAGGAGAGATTCTGAAGGAAGGTGCTTCTCAAAGGCAGATAGAGGCTCTGCACAGTTTCATATTTTATAAGCTCCCTCTTGATTAAGCTCTTTTCATTTTCAAATTACTTAATTGCTGTTCATCTTGCTTTCAAATCAAAATGTGCCACAGCTTATCTCAGTTATATGAGAAGGCTAGTAAGGAAAGAGATATCACCAGGAAATTAAAAAAAAATAATAATAATAATGCTAGTTGGCCTCAAGAAGAGAAGAAAAATTGACTTTTACTAATGTTATATGTTAATTACACTTACCCTCATTTAAGATCCTCATTATTTTATATAGAACAGTGCTTAGTAACCTTACTGTAAATGAGAGTCCTGTCCATTGCATTGACTGAAGTTTCCCTTTTACACTTTGCTGAAGAATCACATATTCTTCATGTGTTTTTCCTCTGTTCTATGAAATAACTTGTCCTTTAAAAACAGCACAAGAATTAATTTATATGGGATGAGTTAGGCCGGTTTTAAAGAAGGCAAAAAAACAGATCTGTCCTGTCACTGAGAATATGAACACATCAAAAATGGTAAACAACATGAAAATAAAGGTAAATTGCCTCTAATTTCATTGGTTTACACTTTTTTTTTTTTTTTTTTCTAGATTCTCACAAGTGTATTGACAAGTTGTCTCAAATTTTCTGAACAGATCTTGGGGTATTGTGAGATGCTTACTTCAGTTTGCTTTTATAAAGTTTTAGGGTGTCTAGTACAACTGAATTAATTTTGAAAAAAAAAAAATGAAAACAGACTTTCAGGGAAAAAAGCAGTCAGTTTCACCAAAATGTTTAGTGGTGCCATTTACAGTTTGTCATATTGTTCATTCAATGATAAAACCATGAGATATGGTTAGTATTATAGCATCTTTCAATATTTCTATAGAAACATTACTTCAAAATCTATCTTTTTCTGTAAATTTTCTTCAGAGTTTTCACAATAGAATGAATGGAAAGTTTGTTCGATCCCAGATGATTTTTTTTTTTTAATTATCATTTGAATATATTTACAAGTAAAATTTAAATTTGTCCTAATGTTTTGTTCCCCCCAAATAATCCTTTTTTTTTTTTTAATACATTTTACAGTGTATTACTCTATTATTTGTCAATCGCCAAACCAACCATCAAGAATGTCTATGCATAAGCTTATAAGAATTTATATTTTGTAGAACAGGAGATACTTTCTTGTTATTCTCTTTAACGCTGCTCTTGTAGAGATCCACCGTGCTCTGTGAGCATAGCCCTTATCTACTTCAATAAGATCAGTTCAGTCTTATTCAGTTCAATATCTCAAACAGTTTTGTCATTTACTTGATAAAAAAAAAAAATCTTTCCCACATTTTCTTCTCTACAGAAAATGCACTACAGAACATTAAAAAAAAATGTTCAACTATTACATTAACTTTTGTCTATGATTGATTTTTTGGATGAATGGTGTTTCAGAAAATTATGGACTATATAAACAATCCAGATCCTGTTTCCAGGTATTCATCAGGGTGGATTTTGATTGCTAAGTTGTTCAAGGTTTTTAATTTTTTAACCTTTTCTTCCAGTCTTTAGGACTTTATCCTAAATGCTAATCTTCTCAGAGACACCCTCTTCTAGGGTGATAATGCAGATTTATATTGAAAGGGAATTAGAGACAAGCATCTGGCCCATTGCTACTATGAACATCAGCTATCAATATTAGTCTCCTGAACAGACTGCACATCATGTACTTATTGAAAAGTTACAAGTTCATTGCAAACATATATCCTCTTCAGATTATCCTTAAAAATCAATAAAGCGGGCAGAGTTCCTCTGTCTGTGACCTCTGAATACTGTAATTACAAAGACACAATGGATGCAATTGCTCTATGAAGTTTCCACATACCATGGAAGTACATAACCATTGACTATAAGATTGACAAGGTACACTTTGTATGTTTTTTCTTTTTTTTTCTGCGGGACAGCAAGGCTCCATTTAGGGTGTGTTATAGCAGGAGGACTTGGTATTTTTTCTTCCTGGAATGATGAAGTGCAAACAGTTCTTTCTTTCAGTCTTGTAGTTTACAGGTGCTCTGCCATGTTATCCATATCAATCTACAGCATTCTTTGCAGCTATCATCATACCCATAAAATAAACTAGGCTCTTACTCATGCATAAGTTTAGACACTATTAAAAATTTACTGTCACCTCTTGATTTATGAACTTGCTCTGCAAATTTCTGAACTTATCAGTGTGTAACAGAACTCTGAGTAAGTTTTACTCTATTCTTCCAAGCCTCAATGATATGATGCTGGAGATGTCTTTAAAGGAGAGAGAAAAATCTTAGTGTGTCCAAGGACTGTTATTCAGATCCCACACAGTTCTAAGAGGCTCAGTGAGTGATGAACTTTGAATACCTCTGAGATCCGGGCTGAGGCAAAACTTTCAAGTTTCAAGGAGTGTTTTTTTTTTTTTTTTTTTTTTTTTTTTTTTAAATTTCCCCTATTATTTTTAATTAAATATCATTTTTTTTTTTTTTTTTTTTTTTTTTTTTTTTTCTTTTTTGTAAGATATCTTTCGGCTGCTGGAAGAAAGAGCAGAGTTTTCATCAGCACACTGTTGAAAACTTACAGACTTCAGCTATACAATTATTTTTTTGCCCTAAATTTGCTTCAAACACTTCTTCAGCAAGAGATTGAATCTTGAATCACAAAATAGGCTTCTTTCAAGATGTCTGGGAATGTTCTTGGATATAAAATCTAACTTAAAATGGACATTCAGCAAATAGTCTGCAGAAAAAGTAAAAAGTTGGGAGAAGCTTCGGCTGGTCTTTTGATAACTGAAATCAGTTACCTGACAGGCTGCTTCTTTGATGGTGTACAGAGATCAATCCTTCTGACTCAAGAATTCTTGAACTTCTTTGTGATGCAGATTACATCTTAGTATGGGGAGAATCTCACAACCACTTAAATATCCGAAAGTTAGTCTCTGTATATGTTTTAATCACATCAGGCTCTCCTAGTGGAGAGGAAGAGGCGCTAACAGAGGTGAAATTATCTGATCCATCTCAGATGCGTATTTTACAATGAGCTGAATCACTCTGTGTATGTTCTTCTCTCTCATTTGACATCCATGCATCTTAGAGTCTTGGATCAACTCAGTTGTAAGTGTCGAACGTTTGCATGTGTAAGTCTGCATACCTCTTCACAGCCACACAGTTACATTAGGGGAGAGTGATTTTTATGTTTATAGATATTTTTTCTCATGATTTCATCACTGAGAATGAGGAAAAAGGATTAGTCAAGCAGATGTAACTGAGCCACCAGCAGCTTTGGAGTGACTGGAGCTAGTCCTACTTCTCAGAACTTCTCTTAACAACTTAACAGAGTTGAAACTGGTCTTTTGTTCAGCTCTTTCAAACAGAATGGTATGAATGTCTGGACCAGGTTGTCTACTGGTGAAGATCAGCATAAGTATAGGAATTATTCAGATATACACAAGGTAACATGTTCTTGAAGTGAACCCATCCAATCTCACAGACTGAACAGGAGTGTCCCTGTCTAACACTTGCCTATACTGCTTGACATATGGAATAATTAAGAGCTGTAAAGGCAGGTACTGCACTGCAAAGAGAGGTACACTACCACACAGGTGGGATGCTCCACTTGGAAAATCTATAGGAGAAACCACATTCCTCAGATGCAGCATCATGTCATTTCCTCCTGTATCACAGGACCAGGTCCCCAGATAGCCACTTAGCATATAGTCAGATAAGCTGATGTGTTGGCTACCCTTCTTTGTTTTGTGGGTCAACACATGTATTCTTGCATAACAATTGGGGAAGAAGAAGGGAAAAGGCTAAGAGAACGGGGTATGTTTAGGAGAAGCAGACGCTAGGTTGACCCATCTTCCACTGCTTAAAGCGGCTTTGTATGAAGAAGGAGCCAAACCTTTGTCGGAGGTGCACAACACAAGGATAAGTGCCAACAGTCTCAATATGCAATGAAGGAAATTCCAGCATAAGGAAGAAAGATTCACACCATGGAATCTCTTACGCACTGGAATAGTTTTCCTGAAGAGGTTGTGGGATCTTCATCCTTGAAGATTTTCAAAAATACTCTGGACAAATTCCTAAGCAACCTGATCTACCTTGGAGGCAAGAGACTTCATAAGGTCCCTTTCAACTGGAAGGATCTGAAGATTCTGTGACTGAGAACAAGGCTGAGAAGCTTGATAAGTATGATAGCATCCCTGTCACCTTTTTTCTAAGGCTGAGGAAAGAAAACAAAGTCAAGTACTACAAGAGAGAGGAAGAAAGCACAGGTAGATACAAATGGTGGCTGCGTGGAAGTATTTCTACATGTGCCCATTCTTAGATTCATTTTGTAAGGACAGGGGGATTTTGTGAGCCTTTGTTATGTTCATATGTGCCTATGAGGCATTCATAATAACTTTTGAACCCTTTGGCAAATTTCAATCATTGGACAAATTTTGAGAAAGAGTTAAATTTTCAAAGAAAATTGTTTTCTACATTTTTACTTTGAAAATAGGCATCTGAATAAGTAAAAGAACAGTAAATAATGCACTTATTTAGAGTTCTGCAAATGAGAATACATTTTTTATCTGTCTGTTTATTTATCTATCTATTACATACTTACACACTCCCTTTTCAGTGGCTGTGCTCATGCATAGTACGTAACTGGAATAGGAATTCATGCTTTTCATACAATTGCCTCCAATGGTTGTGATCCACTTTTATGAATTAGAATCTTAAATGCACACACAGTAAAGTGTGAATAAAGAGAGGGTTAAAAGTGCTGCTGCAGAGAAGATAAAATATCTTTCTATCAAAAAGCTATACCTTCTGGTATACATATTTTCATATACAAATAAGTTTTAGGAAAGTTTTACAGCTTCAGATTTCTCGACATTGCAGGGTGGCTGTAAGAAATGTTACTTAACTTTTTTTATTATTATTTTTAGTTGTGCCTCCAGTGCGCTAACAAATGTGGAAACATTAGAAACAAGGGTAATATTAATGCATGGTTATAAATACATTAATAATACCATAACTTTAATAAAACATGCTGTGTGGTAAAGAAAGGAAGAAGGCAACCCATTGGTCAATGCTTAGCATTGATTATATAAAATTGTAGTCACATAACTTAAAACTTAAGCTTTATATCATCAAAATAATAATGCCTGTGAGAAGGAATTTAAGAATGAGATACAACCTGGATTCTGCAACAGAGGGGTTTAAAATAGTCCAGAAATGCTTTTTAGGATTAAAGGAGTTCCATTGAAATGACCTCAGATGAAATTCTGACCTCCAAAATACCTCCTGTAAACCATGTGAGGGTGTGTGTGGAGGTTTTTTTTTTTTTTTTCAAGTGTGAGTAATTAATCATTTTTGAGGCTTCTCAAGGGGATTGAAGTCTCAGCCATTTGCACTTTTAAAATCAGGACTAAATGCTATTGTGAAAAATACTCCCAAGATGCAGGACAATTCATGGGGGCTCAGTGAACACTTATTACCAGTGGAATTCTGTAGTCAGGACTAGGTGGAAGTTCAGATGGAAGAATGATAATAGTCCTTCTGGATGTTAAAGTCTTTAGATGAAATCCTCACTCTGGTCTGCCCTCTTTACCCTTTCAACTCCTTTGTGCTATTAAGGATCCCTAAAAGCTCTGGTCTGAGTGTGTACATAGAGTTGGGGTGAGACTGCTGTTGTACAGATATCATGGAAAACTGTCATGATGCCTAAAAGGGGATTTCTTTTTTTCTTTCTTGTAAGACATCCACCAAAGAGAGTAAGGCTGGGGTAACGTGTGGGAGGATGGAAAGGGACAGCCAAATTAGGATATGAAATTTGGAGATCCAGTAGCAGCCCTAGGAGCTGTGGTTGCCTGTTAAGTAATTGAACCAGGGTCAGGGAGCACCCTCGGGGAAGGAGAGTGTAAAGTCTGCTTAACCTTAACGGAGTCGAACATATCCCCTGTTTCTGCTGGCATTCGGCCCTCTGCAGCTTTCCTGCCTTGCTCTCTGTGTCACAGCAGTTCAGGCTCTGACTGCAGTTGGTTCTGTCTCAATTGACTAAACGTCAATGATTTCCTCTTTGTGTGTGTGTGTGTGTTTTTGTTTTGTTAACCTCTATTCATGGAAGACGTCTGGAGCTGATATCTTTCCTTTTTCATTTCCTACCTGTGTTTTTATGAGTGATCATCTTTCCTTCTTCTCAAGCAGAGAGTCTCCACACAGTTTCCCTTATGAAATATTTTTTTGCCATTCTTTTGAATTCCCAGCAGAGGTGCTGAACATTTAGGGAAAAAGACTTTTGTGGCATATATGAAACTCAGTTATGACTGCAAGCACACTCCTTGGTAAATATATTTATATATATATATATAAAGTATATAAAAGGTCAAGAAAGATAGTGTCTTTTATACAAAGTATAATCCATGAATGACTAGAATTTAGATTGGTCATGTTCATCTCCTTTTTGCTCATCTCCCTTGCATTATCTCCACATAGTTAGTAACAGAATGGATAAGTTAAAAAATGGATCAGATTTGTATTTTTTTGTATTTGTTTTTAGAAAAATAATGAAGAAATAGTAACTGGAAATAATAGCTTTCTCTTTGGGTTTAAGATCATACTGGGGTGATGGTTTGGATTCAGATGCATTTATATTTGAAGTTCCAGAGTAATTCTTGATTGTTGATTCTTGATTCTTGAGACATCTTTACAGAGGATGGAACTATTAAAAGCTTTGTGTGTTTGTTTTTTTTTTCTTCAGCTATCTTCTGAAACTTCAAGGTAGCCTGAATATGAATTAGAGGAAAAACTGGAAAAAAGATTTTTGTTTCTTTCCAAATGAAGAGCAGAAATTTTTTGCTCATGAAGTGCTGGATTAGGCAGGCAGTTCATTTCTAATGGATGGATCCCATTTCCTTTTCACACCATTATAAATCCATTGATTTTAAAAGATATAGCCCCATTTTTCCCTGCTATGCATGAGATTAAAATCAGGTTCTCTATGCACTAGAGAGTTTTTCTAATAACAAATTTTGTTATGGAAGCTTTCAACAGTGTATTGAACAAGTAACTATTTGTGCCACTCACTCTAAATACTGCGCAGGTGACCCTGCGTGTGCAGGGGTTTTGGGCTAGATGATCTCTAGAGGTCCCTTCCAACCTTAAGCATTCTATGATTCTATGATTTTATGGAACCACTACGCTAGTTCAATAGTAACATTTAAATGTAAGTTTAATGCAGAATTTTGAATGCTAGATTCAGACTTGTTGTCACTAATTCAGTGACAGATAATACACCATTTCAAACAAATTTTTAGTAGCAAATATTTAGTAGCAAAAATGTGGTATGTGAATAAAAACTGACCAACTCCATTCAATGAGATATTACGACACTCTTCAAGACTGATACTCTTCGAATTATTTCTCGCAGTGTACTTTTTCTTACAGAGTAATTCATATTTAAGGTACTCCACTAAATCAAGTCATTTTTAATAATAATCGAGCTAAGGGCGGCTCAGAAAATTTGCCTTAGAAATTGCTAAGATACTTTTGAGCTAATCAAAAGAGATATTTCTTTTTCATATTATGCATTTCTATTCCATGGATTCAGAGGGGCCATTTAATATTTCAAATGGGAATAGCCATATATTTCCTTCTGGTGCGCACGTGAAGTTCCTTTTATCACCAATGGGAGTCATATATTCACATTAAGTTGAGAACAAGCCCTGATTCATGGCCATTTTTTCTTCAAATATGACTTTAATTTCAGAAATGCACCAGATGATTTTTATTTTCTTTTTAAAAAGAAATTTTCATCGGAAACCCTGCACAAACTTAATTACTGCTCTTTATAACTGCTTGAAAAACTACCCGGGGACCTTTTTCATGACATTTTCCATAAAAAGATACATCCCTTTTTTGTCTAACTAAACTCTTTCTTAGCAAGTAACATTTCCACTTTGTCAGTTCCTCTCTTGGATACCAGGAAGTTTGCCTGCACAATATTTCATCCTAAATTTGACTTAGCTTTGTCCGAAAACTGTGAAAACAAGGGAAAAGTTCCCAGTTACACCAACTGACTATGGATCAGCCCTGTAATATACCTCATGTAAAAATTCAAAGAAATTCTGTGTTAGCACGGATGTTCCGTCTTTTCTGAGAATGAAGCAAACGGAAACCCTACATCTAGATATTTATTTATTTTTGTCTCTCTTGTTGATTTTGTTAGTTGTTGAGTCAGTTTTTCCATCACTACTGTTTCCCCACGCTCCATTAAACTCACAGACAAATTTGGCAATGTTTTATTTCTTATATTCCCGCTACCAAACGTATTGGGAATGTTAGGCTAGAACTTGCAAAATACTACAGGCTTTTAATTAGACCAGTAAAATCACCATTAAATTCTGGAGCATAACTTATTTGCTCACAATGTATAACATTATATTGCTTTTACTCCACTCTTTCTCCTTTGTTCCAATTCCATCTCAGTATCTTTCTTTTCTGCATTAGACTTCTGTTTTACCAGTAAGATAATTATTCATGCTTACTAATAAACTGTAGGAGATGTCAAAGGAAATTTCATCTGTACCATGTGTTTATACAGGGGATAAATAATAATCTGAGATTTCACGTATATGGCTTACAGGGGAGGAGGAAAGATTTTTCCACTCTCCCTATTTAGACAAACTATTATTTGCATTATGGCAGGATCCAGAGGCCCCAGGTGATATAATTATGCATTAAGCCAGAATTCTTCTTTACTGGACACAGACTGAATAGAAAAACATCTATTCATTTCTTCAGAATGTTCAGTCTGTGTTTGAGCTCCTTAAGTGACACAAAGCTGACTTGAAAAGAAACCTCAGCAAAGCTAGGCTATCGGCATAAATCTCTAGATTTCTTCATTTTGTTTCATAAAGAACCATAATTAAAATAGCATATATACATATATATATATTTTTTTTTTTCCCACATCTAAACCAGGATAACTGATAAGGGTGTGCTTTTTTAATTCTGTACTTTTGATGACATCTTTTCTGAATCTAGTCCATTCATTTTCACTGGTTCTTTTTACTTTTACATTTCCATTATTGCCCTTCAGAGTAAGAGACTTAAGGGTTATAAACTTGAAAACATTCTGTATAAATAAACTACAAAATCTGTGAATAAATTGTAGTTTCTTCAGAAGTGCTAAATTAATCAACTAGAAAAATGTACAAGTGAGTTCTTATTTTCATAGCCTGTAATTTTTATAAACTCACTACTCTTTCAGACAGACAAGAGTTTCAGAACATAATTGCAATGCTATACTAAATCATTTTACCTCTACTTTTTTTTTTTTTTTCTTCTCACAATTATAGGAGCAAAAGATTATGGTGATTATCATGCCTATAAAATATCTCTCTTCCTTTCTGACATTTTTTTTTTTCACCAGCAGGAACTCTTGCAACATCTTTTTATTCAAGAATTTTCCTAGTCTATCAATATGTTTTCCAGAAAAGTACATGTCAAGTAGCAAAGTGCATTACAGGTATTACTTTCCTCAATGACTTAAATTCCCAAACACTGAACTTTTAAGAGTTTCATGTCCTTTAGGTTTTGCAAAGCTTGGTCTATATCAGAATACAGTGAAGACGAGCTAATAGCACTCTGTTTACTACTTCTATATCTCTGATTAATCACTCAAAGAGCCCAAAGTATAGTCAACTGTAAACATTACTAAAAGCTACAGGTTGGCACCATTTGTTTTAGTTGAGGGGCACCAAAGGAGATGGAGATTTGCTTTTGTTATTCATTAAAACACACACCAGAATTAGCTCAACTTCTTTCAATAACTGATGATTTATGAAGCTCTATTAAATAATTTATTATGCAGGTAGGTTCTTCTGTTTTCACCCACAGCTCTTTAGCATCCCGGGAAAAAGTGATCAAAACAGTATGTGATCTTTAATTTTCCTCATATGTTTTCACAATAGTACAGGATGTGTCTAGAAAGTAAGTATATTGCAGATGACATTTTTATACATAAATAAATACACATATGCTCACACAAACCAAAATGCTGTTTCCTGTGCAAGCAAGCACATGCAGAAACATACAGAAAATCTTCTTTTCTATTGATTTTAATAAGCTCTGTGCCATTTTCAGCCCTGCCTGAGCCCTTAGTTTGGTCTCAAGGCCTCTGTTCATGTGAGAGTGCACAGGCTTGCACTCTCACATGAAAATGATGAAAATCGCGAAAAAGTTAGGAGCACGTCCTGCACAAGTATGGATAGTAAACTCAGATAAAATTGAAAGTGATTCAGGGCTGTGGTTTGAGGACCTAAAAGACCATTTCAAACTGCATTGAATCCAGCAGTTGCTCAATGTTGTCAAAACCCTGTTGAAGCTAATGAGCGTCCAGCATTTGTGAGGGATATGTGATTATAAATATGCTATAGCAGACATTTGTTTGCATGTAGAGACGCTTGGTTCACGATCACTAATGGGTTTTGAGTAACACAGAGACAGCATTTCAGACTTTTGCTTAATAATAGTGAGAACCCAAGTCCAGGGAAGGAAAGAACAAAAGAAGAACCACCACAGGGAAGTGTTATATTTCACTCAGAATAACTTGATTTTTTTCTTCCTTTCAAAACATTTAAAAGAACTTTCTTTACATTCCCAATAGCCTGACCAGATACAGCATTATTTCTGTCTCTAGAGGACTGGAAACTTTGGGAAGCTAATTGCTAAAGAATTACAGACTGTGCAGTTTCTATCTACGAGTTCCTTGAAAGCTAATTATATTTATATATACACATATATAGAGAGATAGATGTATGTATACATATACATACCCCCTCATACACACTGTTCCACCACTATATGTTCAAGAAGTCTGGACCTCTAAAGAGCAATAACTACTATGGTAGTGTTTGAAAACATCAACTGGAATTTCCGTTTTGATCCTGGACAGAATTTAGTCACCTGTATGTGCAGAAACCCAGATACCAACTATAAAGTTCACACAGTGAAACTAATGCTGGGGATCATTCACATTTTTCAGTGAAGCCATGATATGTGATATTTCTACTGGTACAAGTGCATGTATCCTACCCTAAACACATGACCACCCCATATTCATCCAAAGAACCAAAGAACTGCAAACTCAAATGCTTTTTACTAAAAAAAAAAAAAAAGACCAAAAAGCAGATCTTCCTCCATGGCTATTCACACTCCTCAGCCTCCCAGGTTATGCTGGTGCTCAGTTTGCAGATAAGATCAGGAGGGACTTTCACAGGGGAACTTTACTTTTTAAGTAGCGATGTAAGACTCAAACCTCCTTACATTGCAGATCTACTGTTCCCTGTTGTCTAATTGTGGTTACATGTGCTGACTCCAGTTTCAAAAATAATTTCTTAATCACTTTTGGCTCATCTTGGTTTTTCGCATTGCAAATCCGATGCAGCTGTGGAAGGATGGACTGGATTCCATCCTGCCTCACAGCTCATCAGTATCAATTATAATTAAATTCTAGGTGCAGGGCCAAGTTACACCCTGCCAGGCAAATGACCTCCCGACTGGGACAAGGGCTTTGGACTTTTATTTGTGCAGTGCCTAACACAACGCAGGGCTTGGACTAAAGTTCTGGTAAATTACTGCCATAGAGATAATAAATAACTGTATTATTGCATTTAACAAAATAATCTTTTATGAGAATTCCTTCAAATACAACAGTAGGGTTGGGATCAACAGTGCAGCTTTGTGTCTATATTGCCCTGTAGTCCTGGTCTTCTGACTTTCCAGTCTGGAGGGCATGGTGGGACTCATAATGACTTTTCTTGTCCTGATGCAAGAAGGGGATGTGGCAAAGTAGTTCAGGTTCGGGGGTCCTTCAGGAAGCTGGGAAGCACTGTCAGCTCTCACAGCACATTTTGGGACTGCACAGTAACTTTACTAAAAAGTTAATCCTTCTCTTTAACATATGCTGCCACAAGCTGCTTCAGCAAGGCATCCTCCTTTGGCAGTTCAAATGCTCTGCTCCATTAAATGCTTTAGACCTATGATACCTTTCAGGGTTTTGTTTAGCTCAAGCAAGCAAGTTTTGGTCCCAGTGTAAACCTGCCTCCCCCACTCCCTCTGTCTTTCCCTGAAGTGTTACTTGAGTCCCCAATTTGAAATGCTGTAATAGCATGGAATAACTATTTAGTTGAACACAATCATACAATTGTGCGACAAGACAAATGCAGTGTAGAACACTGGGGAAATGTGATCCTAAACTCAGGGCATCCATTCTGTACCAGAACAGTTGAGAGCTATGTAGTTTTTGAAAGCCGGTCTCCTCTTGACAATTACCTTCAATTAATGGTACACTGCACTAAGCAGAAAATAAAAACTATGCCATTAAACCCTTCGGTGCAGGCTGGAATGGTTCCAGTTTGGCTCTAAACTACCCTAAAGAGGCTGTGTTCATATTACATAGTTATAACTTTATAGGTCTAAAAGAATATGAATCAACAGTCATTTATGCTGTCCCCTGCACTTGACAAAGCTTATGTCTGAGAGTTTTAATCCTGATACAGCCAGGATACATGGAGGTTATTTAGCACTGAAAATGTAAACCTGCCCATATATATTCCCTGCCACTTTAAAACCAAATGTCTGCTATCCAGACATTTCTTTCTTTAATATATATCCCACAGCAATATATTTGAACAGTAAAAACACATTTGCCTATTGGAAAGTCTTTCCTATGAGCCAGATCTTTTGAAGGCAATGGAGGCACTTTACATAAGTATAAATGAGCTTAAAAAAAGGCCCTTTATTTATATGTTCTTTGAGGCATGGGTTTTGGGTAAGCTATGCAAATGAGAGGGTGAGCGGCAGGGACTTCTGAGCATTAGGAATCTGCAAACCACCTATCCCAATCACACGACACAGTGGATAAAATGGGATCCCACTGAGCATGGGTCACTACCCAGTGGGGCTCCCTCTCTGATGTACCTAAGGTAGCTTTTGGCCATATGAGGATTTGGACATACAGAAAGGTCAAGGGGACTGACCACTCATGCTGGAGGCCAGGCAGGAGTTATGATGCAAGTACGAAGACGTGAGAGGCCATGCTCTGTGAGGGGTCAAACTTTACAATTATAATAGTCCCTCACGGCTTTGGAACTTGTGACTCTACAAACAAAACAGTTTACTAAGCTGCAATTTGGGTAGGCAATATTTTTTTCTGTCAAAAAATGTTTTCATGTGCAAACATGCTTGCAATCGGACAGTATCTTTAAAGGAAACTCCTCCTTTCTTTAAAAATAATAAAAAAGGGCTAAGTATTTTTCCTGGAAAAAAAGAAAAACAAACAAACAAAAACCTTCAACTCTCAGCTAGAATGTTTGGCTTTCAAAGACAGAGCCACTTTTTGTTTGTTTCTCAATTGCTATTTTTTAATTAGACTTACCAGTATATCAAACAAATGTCAATATTTTCTGCTGGTGTGTTTAGAACAACTCTTAATATCCTCTTTATCCTCTTTAATATATTAAGCGCAACAGTGTGGAGGCTGTTTCTGCTTGCCAGTGTGCACAGCCTGACTGTGGCCTTAGCTCTTAGAGATGCCTGGTGGGTGCTCAGCACCTCCATTCCCACAGCCTTCAATGGCAGACAAGCTGGAGCAGAATTTGGGATACAGACTTTTGTAGGCAAACAGCAGTAAATGTCCACAGAGGACAAAAATGATTCTCCCAGAGGCAGTTGCCAATCCCCATCTATGCAAAGCAAGGACCAAGGAAAAATGCCTGTACCATTGCTGGGGATGACTTGGAGCATGGGGGACTGCATGTCCTCTCTCTGTCACCCAGAAAGCACAAGATCATGAGTCCCAGCCCAACCCAGCAGCCAGTGCTTGTCCTTACTCTGAAAAGCATGTCTGACATGACATTTTTTTTGCCTTCTCTGAGCAGGGACCAGTGTGTTTCTAATCTTCTGAGAGCATTTCAGCCTTCCTTCAAAATTATGAGAAATTTGGAAAATACTGAAGTGTAAAGTGCAGCACTGAAGTCTTATCAAAATTCTCTACCATGACTGTAATTTCATAGTGCTATATGAAAGGGTTTAACTGCTTTGCTAATGTTCCCCAAAAACTATAGGGACAAACTTTATTTAAGGTTACCATCTCAATAATTAATAGAGCTTCATTTAGCCCCCAAATATCCACATTGCTTAGAGCCTTGCTTCCGAAACACGTTGATTTTCAGACCCAAAAAGAGAAAGACACGCTCAATGCACAAGATGTCAAACTGAGATTAAACCCACTAAGGTCTACAAAGCCTGCTGCAGAAATGATAACTATCTTTGTCAAAATCCCAAGCAAAAACATGTACGTCAAGTGAGATCGTCGATAAAATATGAATATCAGAGTAAGACTAAGTTGTGGGTTAGTTTCAAAGAATTTTTTTTCCTCTGAGATGCAAAAATTATCTAAAATCTTACTACCCATTTCTGAACACTGCATTTATAAATTCTGATGACATGAGTAGTTTCCTTCTATGGCAACATATAACTACAAAAGACCTGTTTATTAAAAAATATCTGTGAGTTTCTGTGGTTTACTGAGAGATTTGGGGAGCTTATTCTTTATTTCTAATTTGTCTGCCATTCACTACGTGCATATAAAAATGCATGCAGCTTTTCCAATCTCTAAGTGTTTATTATCAAAGACACTAAACCTGAAGATGGGACTTGTGATTTTCCAGAGGGATTGTCCACTTTATCTTGTTTAAATATTATAATATTATAATATTTCTCTGCTGAAGAGGGCCACTTTGTTGTGTGATTAGCCCTGTTCTTTTAGAGGGTCCTCAAGTTAATTCCAGTTTAGATTCTCCCCTCTTCCTACTCTATATATTATCTGGAATGTGGTAAGGATTAAATTAAGAATTTCTTATAAGTTTAATTGTTAGACACTGCCTGTGTACTCAGCTGTTCAACACAAAACAGAGAAAGAAGATACAGTTTTGCATCAGGGATAATGTAGTAGGACACTGAACCTTAGTCTTATGAGAACTGATTATATTATTGCATCACAAAGTGCCAAAACCTTCACTGATGAACAGATAGATTTGCCCTGGGAATAGCATGGGCTGGAGAAATTATCCTACAACTCTGTTAAACTGATTTTTTTTTCAGACCCTTTTAGCTCTTGATTCATAGACTTTAAACAATAGAGAATCTACAACATAATGGCATTAACTCTACCAAGATTGATAATCCTGAGATGAGTGGAACACTATCATCAGTATTAAAAACATAATATAAGAAATAAAATAAATAAATAAATAAATAAAACAAGCTGGCTTTGGTAGCTTTGCCTTTCTTTGCTTTTAGGAATTTGATCTTCTTCAGTAATTATGAAGGGAAACAGCATCAGGCTTGTTCCACTAAGGCAAGTGACATTGGGTTCTGCTGTTGAGTTTGAAGAGAAATGAGGACAGTGAGGTGCTTCTCATGTGATGAGAAAAGATGGAATAACAGCACCGAGCCTTACTGCAAGTGATAGGAGCCCTCTGAAATCAAACGTGTTTCATCAGAGCCATATTTTGGCACCATTGCAGCTCCCTTATCAGAATTGTTCCAGGTTCTCAGTGTCTCACAGGATTTCATTTGAATCCTTTCCTCTGCTTTCTTATCACCGTGACTCTTTGCATGCCCGACTAATCATCGGTTGTAATTAATGGAATTGAAGTATGTCTACTGCTCAGGCAAATACGGACACTTACTTATCCTCTACCTGCCTCTGTGACCTGGGTTTTCACCATAGCTTCAAGTTGTCACTTTGGATCCATGTATAGCTCTTCACCAGACTTACGCTGAATACACCACTGCTAGTAAGAGACAGAAGAATGAGGCAGGTCTGGAAATTTTTTTTCAGAGTTGCCTGTCCATTGCAAATATCTCATTTTTGGATTCTTGCTCAAGCTTAAGCCTCATTTAGTTCAGTCCAATTTTGAAATCTGCAGGATATTCTTTTTCCAGAATAAAACTCAAAATGAAACTAAGAACACCATTTTTTTTCTGATATGACAGAAAGAGAAGACAGTTCTAGCTCAGCTATTTTGATGATTCACTTATGAACTGTACAAGTGTTAACACATCCCACTATTACAATTTCCCCACTCCCACCTGCTTACTTGCTTCACCCACCTGTTGCATCTTGCCTGTTAGATTGCAAGTTGTTTAGGGCAGGTATGTTGTTTACTCTGCATATGTTGTACAATACCTAAAAATGACCCACTTTAGGCTCTTAGGTTCTCTGTAGAAAAAAAATACAAATAAAAATGGCTAGTGAACAGCAGAGATAAGCAGAAGAAATAGATAGTGATTTGTTTTAGGAAAGGAACCTTAAAAGTATATTTTAAAAGTATATTTTAATTTTTAATATTGATATAATTAATGTGTGAAAATAATCCCAGTGTAAAATCTGATTGGAAAGCAAGCATTTGTTCTTTTTTTTATCTTGTAAATTTGTTAAATGAAGTCACCCACCTTTCCCTGAAGCCTGGGGTTAACCTCACTTTGATTAACATAGGCTAAAATTCCAATATCTGTTTTTCATCCCTGTTTTGTGGTGGGATAGAAATAATGCAGTTTAGCAATTGCCTGGTGAAAATATATGAGTTTTTCAAGGAAGGAAGAAAAACAAAGCCAGCATGTGAAGGCTATCACCTGCTACCTTGGTCTAACATTCCTTGATGTCTGCCACACAGGATGGCTTTCAAGAGGAAGTATTTTGCGGTTGCCTTTCCTACTTACTGTGAGAAATTTGTAGCCCATTACCAAAGACATATCTGCTAAGAGGTAGAAATTCTAGCACGAGTGGGATTCAAGCCCTTGCCCAAGACAAGACGGGCTCATCTGCCTGTTGCACTGGTCCCTTCCAGCACACATCTGTTTCGATAGATGTGCTCTCTGGTAATAAAGAGTATGAGGCAGGCACCAGCAATAAGTCAAAGCATTATCATTAGTAATCAATGCAAGACATTGGACAGAATGGGGAATTAATCACAAGTAGTAGGTAAAGCACCTCAATGCAAGATGAGCTTTTCTGCATACTGAAAAGGAGATTTCTTCTTCTATACTTTGGGGAAGGAAACACTGGACCTGATTCTGACTTACACCTTCTCCTTCCTTTTGCTTTCTGAAGGGAATGTTGAATTTCTAAAGGGCCTAACCTTCAGACCACTATAAAATGTCCTTAGACTAACAGTGGAACAGGGCTACTACTTCTTTAAGTACTGGGAATTCAATTTCCACAGCTTGGCAGCATGATTTGGATAATTTCAGGAATCACAGTGTCTGAAACAATTTATTATAATTTATATCTTTCTCCTCTCTGCATGGGTCCCTCACCAAGTACCAACAGAACCGCAGCAATTAGAAAGACAGAGCAATAACTTTGATTTAGGCTGATTAATAAAGATTATTGAAGCCTGAACAACTGAAATGAAAGTTCTTCTCAATATATTAGCAAGTTGAACTTACGTCAGTGATTGTAGACACTCTTTGTTAGCCTGTATCCGGAAATGGAAAACGAATCATTCTTTCGTTATGACAGAGTGATGAGCTGGGTATCATATTGAACTATTGAAACTTGCTTTTGCATTGGAAAAAACTACAGGGAGAGATATAATGTGTTTGTCTTTCAATAGATACTGTCCTAGTATCATTTCTTTTTTTCTTTTTCCTTTTTTCTTTTTCTTTTTCTTTTTCTTTTTCTTTTTCTTTTTCTTTTTCTTTTTCTTTTTCTTTTTCTTTTTCTTTTTCTTTTTCTTTTTCTTTTT